>JANZXP010081085.1:0-30020 GCA_027576715.1 Erythroxylum flavicans
AAGTTCACCAAAATTCATAAATCTCACAATTCTACTAACCAATAATATTTTCAATGCAGAAATATTCAAAATTCTCACAGATTCACAATTCAGTCTAATTATACCCAGAATTATTTATGAATGCATTTACAATTATTTTCATGTGCAGAAAAATTCACTATTCAAGTGTATGTGTATACCATTTTATGCATGAGCATAAAAAATGCATTTTTAAGATCTCATGAATCACTCATTTTTACTATTCTAACCTCTCAAAGGTAATGGGATGTTGTAACTCTCCCCTCCTTAAAAGAAATTTCGTCCTCGAAATTCCTATCTGATTGATTAGGAAGGCAGGGGAATTTGTTTCCTCAATTACTCCTCCGTTTCCCATTTAACTTCATCACTCAAATACTTTCTTCCAAATGACCACAGTGGACAGACTCAATAGGTCTTTCAATCACTTATTTAGCTATCACATTATCTTGACTATTTCATTGAATACTCACAAATATTTTAACTTATTAACATATCACATAGTGTGAATTTAAGACATCTTTCACCAGTAACACTTACTCATAATAATTTTCATACAGACCAATTCAGAAAAGCTTAACTTATCCTTTCTCCGAATCTAAGTACACCTTGTACTCAATTTAAGCACACCTTGGCAAAGTGATACTCACAAAAACACTTCATCACTCCTTTGATAATTCATTTCTCTTTAGTGTTAATGCATTCAACTCTTATGTCCATTTCACTATATTCCCTAAATCCGGTGTTGCTCCATCTAACTCATTTATCTTTCATAAGTTACTTTACTCTTATTTCAAATTCATCTCACTCACTAACAGTATCTCATATTTATTATGGCCTTATACCATTTTAGGCCCTCTTCATCTCAACGTTAGGGTAAATGACCACCTTTTTGTCATACATTGCCCTATACCGTGTTCTAATGATACCACTATGGTCACAATTGTAATGTCTGTATCAATTTAAATTATACCTCAACCTCATTTTCCTATGAACTCAAAAATATAAACTTTAAGCACATCCCCTACAGTTAGAACTGTAGGTAATTCAAACATGTAATCACTCAGTCTTACATTCTTAGCCCTCCATTGTCCCTTTCGATGTGTTCCTGAGGATGTATATCATAGGTTGTTATTGCACTTCTCTAAAAATCTCTTTACTCAATCACCCTTATCAGATACACATACTTCTTATTTCAACCTCCAAACATCATTCTTCCGATTCCACTCGAGAGTTCAGATTCGTTTTCAATTCTTCTATGGGATTCAAAATTCTGAATCCTTAGCTTTTAGGCTCTCTTACTTCTTTCCAGGAAAACTGATTTAAAATTTCAATGCAACTAGTAACACTTCATTTTGCCCCATATTCCACACAACATTTTGCACTCCTCCTTGCAATAGATTTGGTAACCTCAATATCTGAACTTGCACTATTTAACCTATCACTATTCCCCGTCCTTTTCTCCATATACAGTTATAACAACAAGATAAATAAGATAAGTCAATAAAGACTATTGGATATATGAATACTGGATCCTCTCAAAGTATTGTGAAGCCCAACATCTTACCTGCTAATGCTTGGATATCACATGATAAATATTTCACTGCTAATGATGGAAATTTATTCAAAATTAGGCTTATCACGAAAAAGAAATTAGGTATAACATTTGTTCCTAATTGTGTTGTTTGGAATAAAATTCTTGGCATTCATCTACCTGGCTCACATATCCTAATTGGTATAGATGTTTATTGCAAAGCATCTCCATTACAAACCTTACCCAAAGGGATTAAATGTCGAGCCAACCTCAATGCTTACACAAATATATGTAATGTATTTGAACTCACCTAAGTACCTCCTCCATATGAAACATTACAGGATTAATTTTTAAAACACTACCCTAAAACCTATGCACAGTTCTCTTATCCCAATGCTTTTTGGAAAAATCCACAATTCTTCATTCATCTACCATTTAATAAGAATGAAGGCATCAATCCTAACAAGGCTACTCATCCTAGCATAAATCCTCATGATTTAAAGTTAGCACAAGAAGAGTGTGCTATCTTACTCCAACAATGATTAATTGAGCCCACAAAATAAGACTGGGCCTGTCAAGCTTTCTATTTGAATAAAAGAGCAGAACAAAAGAGGGGGAAAAAGAGGTTGGTAATTGATTATAAATCTCTGAATGTATTCCCTCAGGATTATAAATTCCCACTGTCAAAAATCAATACATAGGTCATGTTTCCCAAAGAAGCAATAATTTTTCAAATTTTGATGTGAAAGTAGGATTTTGACAATTGGGTATAGATCCACAAGAAAGATACAAGACAACTTTCTGTATTCCCAATGCTCAATACCAATGGACTTTAATGCCATTTGGACTTAAGGTTGCTTCATCACTATTCCAAAGGTCTATGACAAAAATCTATGAACCCATTCTTTCCAGTACCTTGATCTACATTGACGACATCCTCTTATACTCCAAAACCCATGAAGATCATAAGGCTCTACTTGAATCATTTTTGGATCTTACAAAGCAATATGGAATTATGCTGTCAACCAAGAAAAGTCATATTGGTACAACCCAAATAGAATTTTTGAGTATGAATTTTCATAATTGATTTTATCAACCTAGTCCACATATAACAAGTAAACTATTACATTTTCCTGATAAAAATATCAACATGAAACAAATCCAACAATTCCTTGAATTGTAAATTACATTAGAGATTTCATCCCCCATGTGTTTGAACTCCCTTATCCAAATTGCTAAGAAAGAATCAACTACCATAGAGTAAAGAACAAACCAGAGCTATATAATACTTAAAATAAGCAAGTCAGAATATACTCCTTTTAAAGATTCTTGAAAAAGGCCAACGCACCCTTCAAAACTAGTGATCACTATTGAGGTGCCATCTTGGCAGAAGAAATTGAGGGGAAACAGCATTATTGTGGCCATGCTGGTGGCCAATTTAAGGAGTCAGAAAAACACTATCACACTATCTATAAAGAAATCTTAGCAGTGAAAAAGGGCATAAAAAATTCAATTTCCACTTCAGTCCTTATCATTTATGATTGAAATGGACAACATATTTTTTCTAAAGAGTCTTGAGTCTAAAAGGAAGATATTACCTTATAGTCGGTTCCTTCGTTGGCAAGATTGATTTTCATGCTATAAATTCACCATTTTCCATATCAAAGGTCACTACAACATCCTTGCCAATTTTCTTCCTCGACCTAGAAAACCAATCCAGTTGCTCCCTCCTATACATAGAAAACCAATTCCTCTCATTCTCCTTATCATGGAATTTTCACAGTATGCTAGGATAAAAAAAATCCTTCCCTTCAATCACTAAAACTCCTTCAACCATAATAGATGACATTGTTGTTCTCCTTCGAAAAAGCCTGCTTTACCACCTCTATCTTGTCCTCACTAACTTGAACATTCCTCCATAGTTCCATTAGTTTGACATGTTAACACCTTACCGAGTCCTTTACCATCCTTGTGATTCCCTTTTTGAGCCAACAATGTGGCACCTATGGGCTTTATCTGCCCTATATGCTTGTCCAATTTTCCTATCTCCTTTGTATGTGTATAAACATCTTGCTAATCCAACCAACACTAGCTCTCTCCTATGGACATTCCTAGAATGGCTCCAATCTCTACTTAAATATCATATTCAGTTTGGACACATCCTTAACATATATCAACTATATGACATTCCTTTATCAGATTAAAAAGCCAATTAAATCTTCATTATCCACTGTCTATAAAGCTTGACTGAGAATGGTTATATTTGCACCATTATTCATTTTCAACTTTGGTTAACTTTTATTAACTGGCCCAAACATTAGAAAAGACTTGATATGTGATCTATACTATTTTTTAGATCACCTAAACCATCATCCCAAAACCATCAAGCCAACAACTTGTACATCAATGGGTCCATAACCAAGTGACTTTGCCCTTCTAGAGACCATTTCTCCAACTGCTAAATATTGGTCTTCTGTTGACCAATTTGCTTATATAGGATTTAACATCATGACAGGAGAACTGCCATGTCCACCTGGCTTTGAGCCCAAGCAAAATTTTGAAATTGGACAAAGCTCCATAGTTTAAGAATGCAAACTTCTTGATTATTTTCAAGATGTTGAGGATCCATGGCCTCCAGTTTGGACTGAAAAAGAAATAGCCCATTTTATTAAAGAGCTGGAAAAAATGGATGATGGAGTGTCTAATTATGATGACAGTGGTGGACCTCAATCTCTTTTTGCATCTTCCTTCTAATATATTCCTTCTTATCTTTTAAGAATATTATTGGGATCCAGTGTTTCTAATGATTCTTACTTTTATTATGTACTTTTGTATTCTAGTTTGAATTATTGTACTATATAGGAATCTTTTCTAAAAGTTGTTTGTCCTATTTCTCATGCTTAATCTATAAAAGCAAGGTTTCTCTTTCGTTGGAGATCATCAAAAAATTCAATAAAATAATATGTGTTTTCTATTTTATGGATTCTTTATAAGTTCTCTCTCTCTCTCTCTCCCCCTGTAAGCTTGATTCTTGAATAATATAAGAAACAACCATAAAGAAAGACAAGTATGCTCTACACTTACGTTTTCATGAGGATTCGGTGTATTAAAAAGTCTTGAATTATAGATCCTGTTTAAGGTCAACGCTAAATGGGGAAAGATTAGTTAATTTATATTTCTAAAAGGTAGGCTTTGAAAATTGACGCCCAAACAGAGAAGAAGGGCTTGTGTCTTAGCTAGCATATCTGAAACCTAAGTTACAACCAATCTTTGTTTATCTTTGATCTCTTATGAAAATTTGTTTTATAAACCACTTGACTAGTATAAACAACTCCCTTAAGACTTGCTAGTTAAATATTCCATGAGCCTTAGTGTCATAATAAGAAGAGCTGTAACACACCACTACTATAGAGTATATACCATAACATCCAAAGGACATTCAAGAACACACCCTATGACAATGGCATGTTAAAGCAATCTCATTCGCTTATTATGGAATCTCAAAGAAAATAAGTAATCAAAAGATCAACTCTTCCCATTAAATTCATAAACATAACATTCATTACAACATTACACTTCATTAAACACATTTTTACATCATCACAAGCATATGAGAGTTTACTAATCTTTTTACAAAAATTTCTACTTGAATGAGGAACTATATAAAAACATTTTATCTAAACTCCTCAGTATTAGCCGACCAACCTTTGAGCCATTCTTAAGTCCAAAATTGATAGAACTAGACTTCTACTAGTTTGCCTTAGGAATTATGTCTCCTTAGTACCTGGAAATCAATATTTGCAATTTTGATGAGTTTTGCGAACTCAATGAGTGAATCATCATCGATGTGCTCACTCATATCAAATCACAAAAACAGTTTACATTCCAAATTCACAAACAAATCATATCATTTTATATTGAACATCACTTCACGTATCATCATATTTCCTTAAATACAATTGTGTACACTATTTCACATTTCTAATTCAGAATAGTTCAAATAATTCATTTCAAACATTCATATAACACATATCAATTTGTATGTGCAATGCATATGCGACTCCACTTTCATTATTACTTTGTTGTGACTAAGCACCTTTTTAATAGTCCCGTATTTGTTGTAGATACCGGGCTCATTCATAACTATCCTGTATCTATTGTGGATACCAAACTCATTTTATATACCGAGCCTGTGGCTCCTTATGTGCATTTATGAGCTTTAAGCTCTTTTTCACTAGCTACTTCAATCACAACTCCTTTATACGATCATGCATAACAATGTGATGAAATGTATGATTTCATATATTACGCTTTCAATAACTTTTATTTATTTTAGACACAGTCATTTTTCATATCTATCAGACCTAAGTCCGGCATTCAACATAATTGTTGAGTACACATATTTCTTTTAGATTCACATTCAATTATGAAACACTTCCAATAAAATCTCAATTATCAAACTCCTTGGACTATCAATGTCCGAAATTATCACATTCACATCAATAACAGTTCAATAATTGAAATTTAAGCAGATATAATCAATCTTATTGAGAAACATCTAGGTTGACTCACAGTAAGCTCCAGATAGCTATTGCCTCGACGAACCGGCAATGTCTGGATGCTAACGTTCGACTTGAGTGTCTAAATCATACAATACACACAATTGTACACGTTACTAAGTTGATCATTCACATACGTATTCAATTATACACATATGTATATGTGTTATATACAATGCATGCTCAGTGACATTCCTAGGTATGTATCCTTAATCACAAGTCTTTATCATTCAAACATTATAACTTGTATATGTCTTGTTTGCACTTAGGTTTACACCTAAAAAAACTTGATTATTCTAATATCATCAATTATACTTTAATCATTCAAATATTCTCTAATCCTTTTTCTAGCGTTATAATCACACAATATCGAATTGCTCATTCATTTATACCTAATACTCCTTACTCACTTTCTTTGGATCACATTTACTTTCCTAAGAACACCTTCATTTATATAATACTCATAAATTTCTAGATTAGTTACATTAATATCATCAATCCATTCTTATGTTATAACCTCAATTATCAACCTAAACATATCAAGCTCTTTAACCAATTAATCAAGAAACAATTTAGGTTCATTCCAAGCCTTAGTCAAGTCCAAATACACCAATTTAGAGTGATTTTTTCTCAGTTGGTTCAACATGTACTCAAAAACAGAAATTATAAATCCAGAACTAGGCTCACGATCGTGGGAAACCTTGCCACAATCGTGACAGAAGGCAACTAAACAGGTGACGATCGTGCACTAAGGGCCACGATCGTGCACAAACTTTCTTCCTCAATTCTCCACAAATTTCACATACTTATGGACATCACTTCTACTTGAATTTTTCTAGAATTTGTCCTATAAAGCTACTTCAATTTATGCTAATCTAGCTTCCATACTGGTTATATTAAATCCCACAAAATCTACTTATTTGCTTTATTACCATTCACTTTATTCCATCATACATGTAGTCCTAACTTTTCCAGATTTGAAAATACTTCTTTCTCACCTCAATTCCATCTCAAAAACATCCATAACACAACTCATAACCTATTTTTTATCATTTATACCAAAAAAGAACATAAAATGCACCAATACATTCATTAACGTACAACATACTTTCAACTCCATTAATACCTTCGATCTATCTCTAAACTATAATCATAAATGTTCCATTTAATCAAGCTATGAAAAACAAGATCTTACCTACTTGTTTAGCTCCCAAGCTCTTCAAATCATCTCATAACCCTAGCTTTCCATGCTTACATGATCATCAACTTTTAAGGTGAAATAGGCTAGGTTTTTAGTAAAAAGATGAGATAACAAAGATCTTGGAGTGGCTAGTGTTGAATATTAACAAAACTAATGTTGTGAGTGTGGGTTGTGAAGATCGTGAATGGAGAGAAGAAGAAGAAGATGAGAGCATGTATAAAAAAGTAGGAAGAGATGGTCTTTCAAGTGAGAGTGTCTTAGGTTTAATGCTTGGTGAGTAATACTTGGTAAGTGTCATGACAAACACGTCATGACATTTACCACATAAAGAATTATGCTAATGTCTTTTAATTATGGTACCTAATATCATTTAATTACTAGTCCATTTTTCTCTCAATTTTCATGCCACTTGTCACCCAATTTTCTATGCCACTTGTTAATAAATCCTAATGCCACTTGTCACTCATTTCTATTATCATGTGTCACTTATTTTTGTTGTCATTTATCAATTTATCTTGCCACTTGACATTTTTTCTAGTCCAAAAATACACATAAATTCATAAATCTCCCAATTTTAACAAATAAATTCTAAATTAATAATTGAAACCATCAGAACAAAATTCAAGACATAAAAATTCACAATTCACATTATGATCATTTTAAATCTTTCATACCCAGAACATGTCAATTTAGTGCATATAGTCTTTGAAATGTGTACAAAATCAAAATTTATGTGTGTATGCTAATGATATGCATGTGAATGCAATGCACCTCCTAATTTCTCAATGCTATTTCTTATGTATAAATGTCTAGGGTCCTAACCCTTAGTATGGAAAAATGAGTTATTACAAATATTCTTTAAATCTCCCCATGTTTACAAAGACTTACACAGTCACTATACATGGTCATGTAGGTCCTCACTTGCTTTAAATTTTCGTTTTACGCCACAATTTCATTCGAATTCTTCTCTTTTTCGTTCAAGAAGACAATTATCACCTACAAAACACTTAAAGGGAATTAAGTACCCAAAATACTATCAAAATATTAAATAACAAGCAAAACACATTAAATATGAGTATATAAATATTGTCAAATAATCATTAACATCCTCACACTTAAGCTTTTGCTTGTACTGAGGCAAATCATAATCTAAATCATTAATTTTACAAACATTCATCCCTTATTAACCTTAACTTGTCCAGCCACACTCTAAATTATCATATTATATCAATCAAATTAACATACAATGGGATTCCAGTTAACTAAGAACTAACCTTCATAAGTCAATATCAATAATAATCACATTGATAATCTTTTTGAAATCAAAAGCATAAATTTTCACATTCTCACTAAGAATTCACTCACTACACTTGACATGTTTAGGTTGAAAGTGTAAAAACTCTCAAATCAATACATGGCAGAATTCTTAACCGTGAGCTTGCAATGTTATCATATCTCCTCCACTTATAAATAAACCAAAAACAAAAATCAAAAGGTCTTTTTATAAGGTTTTAATGGGGATTAGATAAGGTATAATAGGGATAATGACAAGGACGATAATATTGAAGAGAATTTACAAGAACAAAATTATAAGAAACTTATTTCTTCACACTGTAGGTCCTTCATACCATAAGTCCATTAGTACCACAACTTAAACACTTCTCTTTTTTTGTTATTATGCTCGTAACAATTTTTTTCAAGCATTCATCATATAGTAATAGTTAGAAAAACATTGCACCTCTTCTAATTTCAAGTTTCAAGCAATCAAGTAAATGTAAATAACCTTTAAGTTCAAAATAATAAAAAGGCTTTAAGGAAATTAAGGTAAGGCTAATAATGTGGCTATCATCAATGAAAAAGGCTAAGTCTCAAAATTGGTTATTTCTTGTAACAGCCTAGACCACTCGCCCACAGATATTGTCCACTTTAGGTTGCCCATCGGGCCAAGGCCCTTATAGTTTTGCTCTTCCCGCATCCAGGAAAACATGTCTATATGGAAGAGACATCCGTACTCTTATAAGGCGTACTTCATTCTCCTCTCTAACTGATGTGGGATCTCACAATCCACCCTCTTTAAGGCCCAGCATGCTCGCTGACAGAACGTGTTGGGAACCATCTCTGATAACATTTGTACCAGTCCAGACCACCTGCCTATAAATATTGTTCCCTTTGGGTTGCCCATCGAGCCAAGGCCCTCACGATTTTGCTCTTCCCGTATTTAGGAAAACGTGTCTATGGGAAGAGGTATCCGTACTCTTATAAGGCGTACTTTGTTCTCCTCTCCAACCAATGTAAGAACTCACATTCCTAAGGGATAAAATATGGTGGTAATTCAAGAAAATAGAGTAAAAAATGTTGAATCTAAATGCGTTTATCATTTCGTTGCTTCTAATTTCACAAATGTTGTCTCAATATATATGATAAAAGCAAGTTCTAGAATTATCTAACTAAGCATAAGGACAAACTAAAAGAATAAAAGAGCTTTAAAAAATTATTGTATTTGCTCTTAGGCTCAAAAGCTCACAAAAAGTTCTTATGTGTGTAAATAATATACACATAAAGTATTTAGAACATCTTTTAACTAAGTCAGGATATATTTTGATAAAAATTAATAATAAAGATTATAATAAGCATAAGAAATCCCTTCCTCACACTTAAAATTATACATTTTCCCCAATTTATACAATATAAGTATAGATAAATAAAATACCAATATCAACACAAAAAGTAAGAAAGGGTTTAAATTGGTACTGCCTTGAAGGATGAGAATTACAGATTTTGATTTGGATGAGGGATCCATCCAATATTAGATAGAATCATCCTTGCAAAATATAAATAGAAAGGGATAAAAATAAATAATGAAAATAACTAAGAAATATGGAAATAAAATAAAAATAAAATATAACCTAATTCTTGGGTTGCCTCCTATGTAGCACTTGGTTAATGTCTTTAGCTTGATGTACCTTTCATGCTCAAGGTGGCTTATAAAAAATAGGTTTTGGTCATCTTACCATTGTTTCTATAAGTTCCAAGTAAGTTACCTGTTGTTGCTTATTACCGCATTTTCCCTCTAGTTTACTTCCTTGAACTTACAAAGGTTCTAGTAGACCTTTAAAGGTAGAGTTCTTCAAAATATCTAATAAAGAATCATTACATGACTCACTAGATACATTATCATCAATAAGCTCAAGGTTAGGATTCATGATACTAGACATTTTAAATTTGACCTCTTCATGACCTACCCTTAATATTAATTTGTGTTTTTTAACATTGATAATTGACTTCTAATTAAGGACTAGAGGTAGCTCTACATTTTCCTCTATGTCAAAATTCATAAAATCTACTTGGAAGATAAACTTGTCAACATTAATAAAAATATCCTCTATAATGCCTCTAGGATGTTTTACCAATATATCTGCTAACTGTACACTTATCTTAGTAGGTTTTAGTTCACCTAATCCTAGTTTCTTAAATAATGAATAAGGCATCATCTTAATTGCGGCTCCTAGTTCGACTAAAACCTTATCTATTTTTAAACTATCAATTTTACAAGGGATAGAAAAACTTCCTAGATTAGTAAGCTTTTCTAGTAGTTTGTTTCTTAGAATTTATGAGCACCTTTTGCTTAGCGTTCCAATCGATATCTCCTCCAACTTTTCCTTGTTTAATAATAGCTCCTTTAAATTTTTCAAGTGTTGTAGTATCTGCACAATAGCTTCAATAAGAAGTAAGTTAGTCTGGAGTTGCTTAAACATTTCAAAGAACTTAACAAACTGTGCATCCGTTCTATCTTTATAGACTTCTCTAAAGTGACCTTCACCTTCAGCTTTTATCTAACTCTTGGTATTCTCCTTTTTGGTTTGGGGTTCCTTTAATTCTGGTAGCTCTGTTCCACTCCTAATGATGATTTCTATTACATTTTCTTTAGTATTTGCTTTAGTAGTACTAGGCAAACTCCCCTATTGTCTTTTAGATACTAATTTCATATTTTGACTGATCTAAACCTTTAAGTAACATATAGAAGCTTCCATTCGTTGATTTCTTGCATTAGAATCTTGAACAATTTTTATCATCATCTCTTCTAGAGTAGGCTTCTTGGCTTGAGGTGGTTATTGTTGAAATCCCAGAAGAGGTTATTCCTTACTTGCCCTTGATTTCCCTAAGAGAAATTGGGGTGATTTCTCCATCCCAGATTGTATGTATTGCTATATAGATTGTTTTGGAGTACAGGAGCATTACCCATATAATCAACATTTTCGAGCTGTAATGTTTGAAAATTTTGATCTAAATGTTCTAGCCTACACATCTTCCACTACATAACTTGTCATTGTTGATTCATTGTTAGTTTATCAATTTGTTTTCTTAGAAATTCCACCTAATTCGCTAACTATGCCACTGCATCCACTTCATATACTCCTATTGGCTTATTAAGTCTTACTCTGGAAGAGCACCATTGATAATTGTACATCGCCATATCTTCAATAAGGTCATATGATGCTTCTAGCATCTTATTATTTAAAGTTCCCCCATCCGTTGCATCTATTTACTAACTAGTATTATGATTTAGCCCACTATAAAAGGTTTGGATTTGCATCTAAAGCGGTAGACCATTATGTGGGCATTTTCTCAATATCTTCTTAAATTGCTCCCATGTGATATATAGTACTTTTGCATTAGCTTGGGAGTAGGAGGAGATATTTTATAGCTTGCCTAGGATAGAGTTGGTGATTAGGAGGCGAGTTTCCTCAACTTTATAGTCTTCACTGGTGGGAAGCACTTCAATAAAAATTTCGCTGCTACTTAATCCCATATAGTGATGATCTTTGTAGAGATTTCAACCATTGCTTCACTTTTCTCCTTAATAAAAACGAGAATAGCCCCGTTAATCTTAAAGGTATCACAAATATCCAGAAAATTTGAGATATATGTGTTCAGATCCTCATCCCATAGTCCATTAAATTAGATAGACTGTCACACCATCTAAATAATACGTGGTTTGATCTTAAAGTTATTACGAACTGACAATCCTAGACTCTACTCCTATCAAGTCCGGTCGAGCATAATTGAATATAGTTCTTGGTTAGTTTGCCATGGCTTGTAATTCTTCAGTATCAATTTAACTTCTTAAGTCCTTTGTTTTTTTATTTAGCTCAAACTCTCTCAGTTGTGTTCTACAGAGATTTTTATGAGTTGTTCTTTCAACTTTTGGATCTTCGTTCACTAAGCTTGTTGGATCACTTCAGGTCATAAATTCATTAAAGATTCAATATCCATGAGAATAAGAAAATCAAAGATTCAATAAAATAAAATAAAATAAACTAGAAATAGAAATAAAATAAAATAAATGGTTAGATTAATAAAAGCTAGGCTTTCCTAATTTACTAATCCTGACAACAGTGCCAAAAACTTGATTGGTTTGTTTCTTAAGCTTATAAAAATTTATAAATTTTCAGTCATAAGTGCATGGTATAGTTGTAGCTGGCATAGATAAGTACTGGTTGATCCCACAAAGATTGTATGTACTACTATTAACCCTTTTTCTATTGTTTATCTATGAAATTAGATTTTGAATTTAATTAAAAATTAAAAAACAAAAATAAACTAAGATTGAATCAATAATGAACTCAAACAAAGGAAAATACTACGAATAATTGATATCAAACAAATAGTACCAAGGTGATGAATCTCCATAAGATTCTTAAATATTAACCCTTTATCATGCAATTAAATTATTGATTATTGGATGGAAGAAATTCCTATCCTATGTTAATATTTTTCTTAAGACTATTAACAACTAATCCCTTAGTTGATTAACTAAAATCTCTTTTTAGTTAAAACCCCTAAGATTGCATTATTGATTCATAAATTTCACTTCATTAGTTTTGACTCTAATTCAGAGGATTTATGTCGACTTATCTCTAGGTTTTTATGCAACTCCTTCCAATTATGGTAGATCTATTCACACAAAAGTATTTATCATTCTTAATTATATAAAATCAAATTATGGACTAATATTTTGGATATATTAGAACAAGAATATAACGCATAATTGAATCTTAATAAATCAGTCAATAAAACTTTATTAAATAAAAGATCAATTCATATTGTCATCATAACTTAGGGTTCATCACACCTAAGAACTAAACAAATTAGTTCCTACTCACAGAAAACAAAAACAAAAACAAAAATTTGAAAGAACAAATAGAAACAAAAGAAATCATATTCTAAATCACCATTTTTGTCTAATGAATCTTCCTGCAGTTTGTATTGAATAATGCTATCTATCAGATCTTGTGACATAATCTTTGTATTTTCCATATCCTTTACTCAAAATTGTCACTTCTCTAGGTTTCTTACGACTTAAAAATGCTTAAAACTCGCCTTTTCTCGATTTTCCTCCAATCACGTCCTTTTATAGTAAAAACTAGGGTTTCTGGGATATATACGGTCAATATACATGATTATGTACGTGACCATTGATCTCCAAAAACACCTAAATTTGTGACTTTACACAACCATATAGACTTACACAGGCAACATACATGGCCGTGTAAATCAACATACACAGGCTTGTAACTTTACATAACCAAAAACAATATTTTTCAAATCTTCACACATTTATAGAAGCTTACATAGTCACTGTACATGGTCATGTAAGTCCTCACTTGCTTTAAATCTTCATTTTATGCCACAATTTCATCTAAATTCTTCTCCTTTTGATTTAAGAATGTAATTATTACTTACAAGTACACTTGAAGCAAATTAAGTACCAAAAAATACTATAAAACTATTAAATAACAAGGAAAATGCATTAAATATGTGTATATAAATATAGTCAAATAATC
Source organism: Erythroxylum flavicans (assembly GCA_027576715.1). NCBI lineage: Eukaryota > Viridiplantae > Streptophyta > Magnoliopsida > Malpighiales > Erythroxylaceae > Erythroxylum > Erythroxylum flavicans. The sequence goes on from JANZXP010081085.1 coordinate 14,155, forward strand.
ATTTATCAGCTTCCACAGGAAGAATGACTTTATGACCACAGGTTAAAATGAACAAGCTAACTTATATAATAGTGCATTTAGAAGTACAATATGCCCATAAGTTCTCCAACAGAATTCTATGCCATTTTCTAGATTTTCCTCTAATATTTTTTCCAGGACTTCATTGACGACTTTCCAGGATTTTAACCTCTTATCTGTCTAACATACTCTATGATTCATATTCAAAATATTCACATAGAGGAAACATACTTTAGAATGTTATCATATAATAAATAATATTAACATATATTTTTGTATTCAGACATGACAATACAATGAATGAACATACATTTAGATATGTTTACCAATAATATATTAGTATTTATATATTCCTATTGACTTCGCATTCCCAATATACGTATCTCTTGAAATTGATTTTTTCACTGGGTCTGCTAGCATTTATATATACTTCATGTATACTTTATCTTATTCAACTATATCTTTCATGTAATTATATTTAGTATCTATATGCTTGGTTCTACAATGAGATTTAGAATATTTTATATAAGTGATTATTTCTTGATTATCACAGTCGATTACCAAAATTTAGTTTCTTTTTTATTGACTCCTAAATGAATCAATAAATGTTTAGACAAATATTTTATTGCGCTGTCACTAAAAATACTATAAATCTAGTTTCCATTATGTTTAAAGTAACACATGATTATTTCTTACTTTTATGTGAAATTGTACCATTGTTAACTAAAAATATATACAGAGGTAAATTTTCTGTGATCTAAATTTCTTCCCTAATCTACATTCATATAACCTTGTATATATAGGTAATAGTCTAGACAATACAATGCATAATCAATATTACCTTTTAATATCTCAATATTCTCTTTATTGCTTTTGTGTTGGTCCTAGATTTGACTTATATCTTCTCACCAATCTAACAACATAATAAATAATTGGTCTTGTACACATTATTTCATAATAAGAACTCTAACTGCATTAGTTTATTACTTTTCTTGTGGTGTTGTTGAAAAAAAATTTTGACTGAGACCTTCACCTTTAGCAATAAGATTATTACTTGGCTTATAATCTTGTAAGTGAAATTGTTCAAAATTTTTTTAATTTATATGTCTTGTGAAAGAGACAATGATCTTTTTGAACAATCTTTTGAAATCTTTACTTTAAGAATATGTGTAGTTTCAACTATATCTTTCTTTTTAAATTTTAATGACAACCAAGTTTTCATTTTCTTAACAAAATTGCAATCATTTCAAGCCATCACAATATCATTTATATATAAAGATAAAATCATAAACCTATCTTTGAATCTTTTAACGTATACACAACAGTTTTCATTAATCATGTGGAAATCATAATAAATAATTACATTATAAAAAAGAATGTACCACTACCTTGAAAACTACTTAAAGCTATAAATTAATTTTAATAATTTAATCTTTATGTTTTTTATCTATCTTAATGAAACCTACGTGTTTTTCCATATATATTTATTCTTTTAGTTCTCTGTCAAAAAAGAGTAGTCTTTACATCTATTTGATGTAATTCAAAATCCAAAATGGCCATTATAGTTAGGATTAATCGAATTGAAGCAGATCTTGGAACTGTTTAAAATGTCTCTTCATAATCAATTCTCTCTTATGTGTATATCTTTTAGCCACAAGTCACGTCTTATAGCTCTCAATGTTGCCATAAGTCTTCCTCTTTATTTTAAGAACTCATTTGTTTTCAATAGCCTTTCTCTTATTCGGGATATTAGTTAAGTTCTATACTTGATTCTTCATTTCTTTCATATATTCTTATTTATTCATATATTCTTATTTAGTAATACCATTAAGAGCCTCATTTATATTCCTTGGATCACCCTTTTCTTGTGAAACAATGATAAATGTTAATAGACTATATTTCTAATCTCATATTTAATGCATTTTGGTTATTTATTTGAAAATTTCTTACTGTTTTGGTACTTACTTTGTTTCTATTTTGTTTTTATGTCTTATTTTCCTTTATAGATAAAAATGATAAGAACTAGGGAAAAATCAAAATAGAAAATGGAAAAATTAAAGCTATTTTAGTAGTTACCTGTGTAAGTCTACACAACCATGTTGGTGACCATGTAAGTTTGCACGGTCATATGGGTGGCCATGTAGCGCTCTAGAACTGTGTTACTTTACAATTTTAAATATTGAAACAAGATTGAGGTACATGGTCATCCACATAATGACCGTGTCCTCTCTAGAAACTGCAAGTTTGAGCTATAAATGAATTAAAAAAGAAAATGAGAGGAAGTAAAAGGGGTCCATAAGAGGCTTAAGAAAGCTCAAGAAAAGACATATTGACGAACTAAAACAATAGAGAGAACGAAGAACAAGCAAAGAAACATATATGGGGTGGATGTTCTTCATTCTAAAGTGGATTTCATGAAAATTAAAAAGGATCCCATTGTAGTTCTTTCAATTTTTTATTTTTCCTTTAGTCTTAATGTCATAATTATGAGCTGAACTCTTGTTGGTACTTGGATTAAATGAACCTTATGATAGACCTCGTAGTTTCACTGAGATTTTGATTATGTGTTCTTAATTATTGCTAGCATTTTCATGTATAATTTCTTATAATTGAGACTGAGAAATTATTTTATATGATATCTACCATAATTGAAAGGATTTGAATACAAACTTAGAGATAATTCAACATAAATCCTCTAGATTAGTGTCAAACCTAATAGTAAAATTCATTAATTGATTAATGTAATCTTAGGGTTTTAACTAGAAAGAGATTTTGGTTAATCTGTAATATCCAAGTTCAATGATTGTACTGTGTAATGTGTTGTACATACATTTTATAGAGTATGCTCTATTATGGTGTACTAGAGTAATTTAAGCATTTAAATGTATTATTGAGGTTATAACGGAGATCACGGATAGCCCGAAGACGGTTCTGAACTTGAACAAAAATTCCTCAAAAATTTTCCGAAAACTTCATAAAGCTACAAAATGAGTCCGAACGAGTTTTAAAAGCCCCAAAATGTGCTTTGGAGATTTAATTTATACTTTTGAATGAAATCCGGATGATTTCGGTGACATTTAGTGATTTCATATTCAATCTGAAAATTCTTCTGGGCAATCGAAAAGTTACCGAATAATTTCAAAATATGATGAAAAGCTTCAGACTTAGGATTGGAGTCCATAGGAACTGAAAAGGATCAAAACATAAGTTGTTTGAATAGGATTCGAGTAATCCAAAATTATTAGACTAAAATGCCCTTTATGGAAAATAATGGGTATTGATGATTTTAAACTCATTCAAATTTTAAAAAGCATCCAATATTGACCCTGATTAGAGAATTTCATGGTCAATTTGAAAATAAGACGGTTGTGGAATGTTTTCGGAATTTAATTCGATTAATTGGTCAATTAAATGCATTAAAGGGCAATTTGGTCTTTTTGTACTAATTAAGGGCAATTTAGTCTTTTTACATGATATTAGTGGATTGATGAGTCATTAGAGATGACCAATGTGATGATGACATGTGTTTGATGAGTCATTAGTGATGACAAATAGGAAGGTGACATTTGTAATCCATTAAATGAGTATAAAAAACAAAACTTAAGACTTTCTGCTTCATTCTTTCAACATAAACATGAGAGTGATGAAAGAGTAAAGTGAGAGAAAAAAAACATAAAGGGAAAAGAAGAGAAGCCAAGGGTGAACATCGGTCAAGGAGAGAGGAAGAAAAGTGTAGTCATTTTTTATGGAATTTGATGGTGATTTGGAGAAATCTTGAAGTATTCATCAAACATTCAAAAGATTGGAGGAAAAAGTGGAAAGTTTCCTATCTTAAATTTCTAATTTTTATGGGTTTTCTTAAGTGATATAGATGTATTTAAGATCAATTTTGTCTTGGTATTACTTTGATGTTTCTTTGTATAGAATTAGTTGAATATGACCAGAGAGGAATGTGTAATGGGATTCTGCCTTAGGTTAACTTGAACCAGTCCCAATATTTTGACCATAACTCGGCCTATAGACCTCCAAAGTGAGTGATTCAAATTGGGGCTGAAACCTAAGACATTTTAATAAAATTTCTAGAAGAAACCTAGACCTAATATGGGATTAATGTATTGAAATTTGAGATTTAAAATGGTAACCTGATACTGCCCTTGTGTTGAAACAACTAGTGATGTGTGGTACATTTTTCATGATTTATAAGTTAAAATGGCATGATTCTTGATGATATAAAAACTAGAGACATAGGGAAATAAATTTCTAGAAGACCTCAAAACCTAATTTGAACGTTTACTATGTGAAAATTAAGGAACAAGTGGAGCTACGGATTCTGGACATGGGTCATAACCATGACTCATCATACATAACTGTGATATGGTGAATTAAATTGGCTGAGATTGTGTTTTGAAGGAATTGGTAAGTTAGAATGGATAAAATATGGCATTTAGGTGACTTTTGAAGTTAGATTTGGAAACGGTGACCAATAGGTTAGCTTATGGAAGTAAGCAGAAATATGATTAGCATGTGTGATACACGATTAGATACAAATCTCGAATTCGGTTAAACTAAATATATAGTTTTAATGCTTATTTCTTAATTTGGAAATAAATGCCTAAGGGAAATGCGTTTTATGTAGGTAAAGGAGAGTCACCGAATGCGTGAGCATGTTTGGCGATAAGTGTGCAAAATTGTGAGTGCATTTTAACTATTTTATATGACTTAATTCTTTGTAAAAGAATTGATAACAGGTAAGTGCATTTTAATTGTTTTATATGACTAAATTCTTTGCAAAAGAATTAATGACATGTAAGTGTTCTTTAAATTGAGTTTATACAAATGGTTTTTAATTGATCATGAAATGAATATTTATGCTGAGTTTTATACAAATGATATTTTACAAGTGAATATTGCTAGCATAACTGTACACTTTGGCAATATATGAGTTTTAATTTGAAAGTTATAATATTAGGTTTTTGTTTTGATTGGATAGTTTTTAGGATTCTTATTATTAGTTTAGTTTTTTAGTTTTAACTTGATGGCCCTAACTTTGTTACTTTATATTTAATGTAGTTCCAAATGTTAAGAAGGCAACATCAACCCTTGTTTTAAAGTAGAAAAGATTTTACCAATAGTGATGGATGCTGTTGACATGGATAAGATTGGAAATCCTTTTCTATTAGAGGAGTACTAGTTATTTTCACCCCTCTTTTATTATTCATATTTTTCATTATTCTTATATATTTTATACATTGAGGACAATGTATAACTTAAATGTGGGGGAAGGACTTACTAGTCAAGCTTGTCAATTTTTTTATAATTAGCTTAATAATGAATAATTTGAGAAATTTTTTTATAGAGGATGTTAATTAAGATGATTTATTATAAGCTTGGTTGTGACTGTAATTTAATTTGTTTAGGTAAATAGTTATGAGTTTTGATGATTATGTTGATTTCAATTTAGTTTATTAATTTTGATCATGGATACTTAATTTGCATTATAATATTGTATATGTGTTGAGTTACATTTGAAATCTTTTTGAGCATTTTTATTTCCCTGTATATAAAAAAAAAAGAAAAAATGGTAGTATGTGAATAAATGAGAATAAATAATTTCACTATGTTGGCTTTGTACTAATAAAGAGTTTAAACGTAAAGAATGGTGCTAGTATCCATTTGAGATAGTGACATAGTAGAGTAATCGGGGTATTCATGACAAGGTGTTTACTCTCGCATCAAAAGGCTAGGTGACTTTTCAAACAAGCTTATAAATGCTCTTAAAAAGTTTAAATTTAGTGTTTTATTTTTAATAAGGGTATGAAAGTGTTTAAAGGCTTTAGCATTTTTCCTACATATGTTCATTTTATATGTTAAGTGGACTGGTGTGAATTGAGTGAATTTGAAGAACTATGAATTGAATTAGATTGATTTATAATTTGATGCAAGTAACTAAATGCTTAACATCTCAATGATCATTACAATTGAATAAATAATAAAGAATCTAGATAGATATCCTTTTTGTATAATGTTATTTTGGAATTATTTCTTATTAAGTTGGAAAGTAATAAAATTGATTTGCTTAAGGACAAGAAATGCTTTAGTGTGGGGGAGTTTGATAAATGCTAAATATACTATAATTCTAATCCTATATTTAATGCATTTTGCTTATTTATTTGAGAGTTTCTTATTATTTTGGGTACTTGTTTTATTTCTATTATGTTTTTAATTCATATTTGGCTTCATGGATAAAAAGAAGAAGAACTAGGATGAAATCGAGACAAAAAATAGAAGAATTGAAGCTATTTTAGTGGTTGCTTATGTAAGTCTACATAATCGTGTGAGTTCCCATGTAAGTCAACATAATCGTATAGGTGCCCTTGTAGCTCCTTAGAACTAACTTTCATCATTTTTTATGATTGACGTAAGATTGAGGGACACAGTTATACACACGATCGTCTGATTGATCGTGTCTACTTTAAAAATCCTAAAAATGAGTTATAAATGGATAAAATAAAGAGAAAATGAGAGGAACTAAAAAAGGGGTTTGTAGGAGGCTTACAAAAACACAACTTGACGATCTAGAATGATATAGAGAATGAAGAACAAGCAAGGAAGCATATTTGGGGTGAATAAAGTGGATTTCATAAATATCAAAAGGGATTTCATCATGGTTCTTTTAGTTTTCTATTTTTCCCTTAGACTTAATGTTATGATTATGAGTTAAACTTTTGTTGGTAGTTAGATTAGAAGAACCTTGGGATAGACTTTGTAGTGATGTATTTTTAACTTAATTCATTCTTTAGTTTCATTGAGATTTAATTATATCTTGTTAATTATTCTTGAATTAATATTGCTAGCATTTTATTTCATTTATGATTTCATGCAATTGAGATTGAGATATCCTTTTGCATGAATAAATCTATCATAATTGAAAGAAGTTACATACAAAACTAGAGATAGGTCAACATAAATCTTCTAGATTAGGATCAAACCTAATAATGAAATTCATGAATTGATTAATGCAATCTTAGTGGTTTTAACTAGAAAGAGGTTTCAGTAAGGATTAGTTGTTAATAATCTTGAGAAAGATATAAACATGAGATAGAAATTTTCGTGGTATAATGAACTAAAGATTAGATTGATTAGTAAAATGATTGTAAAAGAAGTCCTAAGAGATTCAACGTCGAAGTACTAATGTTTTTCTTGATTGTTTCCTCGTTTAATTTTCGTTGCAGTTGGTTAATTATGTTTAACTTTATTATTTTAATTTTTCATTTGATTTATCTTAAACACCATAATTTATTAGGCTATTTAATATAAAGACGGTAAGTACTAGTAGTTCTAGTCCTCGTGGGATCAATCTATACTTGTTAACACAGCTACAGTTACACTAGACACTTACAGTTTAAAACACAAAATTACATATCGCTGCCATTACCAAATTGGCAACACCTATGACAATACTATAAATTGAGGCTATCTATACTAAAAAATTAGGATTCAATGATCATATCTTTATCTAAAGACTTAGGTGAACTCCATTTGGTATCCTAAAATTTCTACTTTCTATTAGATTTTGGGAATCCACTAATTTTCATTCATTAAATTAGTATTAAAATTATAGTTAGGAACAAAAATACCTGTACCTGAATTCGATACTGATGCTAAATTATCTTATACAATCTTCAGCTTGCTTTTGACATTTACCAATAGGCATAGATCAAACTCCATATCATTAACAATTGCAACTAGTGGGATTGGGTCTTCATTTATCAACATAGTTTGGTCAGTTTCAGCGAATAGCATGATTCCCTTATTGATTCATACTTGAACCATATTCTTGAACCCACAATATAAAGTCAAGTGACTTAATGCATTGTGATATTTATAGTAGTTTATACTTTTAATTTCTTTCTTATGGGAATTCTATACTCTAGTGGTAAGTTAATAAAATTATCTTACAACAAATAATTAAAGATCTCCTCTATTTTAGAGGTGTCAAAGGTGTAATAAATTTAAGCTGAAAGAGCTTGCATTTTTCTTTTGACTTCAAAAGATTTACATGCTAATGAAGGGCAAACACAAGTTACAGGGACGTTAACTTCAAATACTACTAAATTGCAAGAATTTGTATTTGTAACATAAGTGCATACTAAATTCTTCTTTTAGTGTCCTTTTTTCCAAAGAAGTTCTTTTGTATTCGAAGGCCTTAGCCATCTTCACCAAGAAAAAGTTGAACTCAAGAATTATATAACCAAGAGGATAACAATTCTCATGGTTAATATAGTCTGAATAAGGCTATTGAATTTCGGGCGACTAAGTTCTCTCAAACTAGGTCTGTACAATTCCTGAAGAGCTTGTCTGATAGCTTATCAACTTGTAGTCCCATTTTCTAAGAAGGGGGAATAATAGAATTGCAATTTACAGCTACGATATTACCCCTTAAAATGTATTATGATCTACTAGCTTCAACCTCTATACCAAATCCTTGCCTACCTAAAATTTAGGGCCTGACTGCCTATCGACCATTTATAAGATTAATGTATATAGGTGCCACAAGAATATTCTCTATTTTATAAGGAGGACAAATCTTTCATTTATAGAGAAAGTAGTTGGAATGTGACTGCAGTCTCCAACTTCTATTACATTTAGAGTAGGATGCCCCTTGAGTCCTTCGGAGATTTGCTTTGCTAAAGAGGAGAATTCTGCCCAGCAATCTATACTAGAGCGAGAAATAGTTTGTTAACCTCCTTTATCAATATTTTAATTACTTGACAATAAAGGTTGAGTTAGATTTCAATTATGAAATTTTACTTGTGCTAGTAACATTATTTCATTGTGGCAATTTTGGAATCTCATTAGTAGGAGGGTAAGTTAAAGGCAAGGTTACCTTCTCAAGATTCTTAACAATTTGGGATACAAGACCTTCATTCCATATTGCTATAGGGACTTCTTCTTCTAAGGCTGAAGGCATAACAATTTCTCTTCAATGAAAAATTAGGGACAATGAAAAATAATTGCACAATGTAAATAAAACTAAAAAATAATAACAAAGTATTTTGATTATTTTATTGTATGTATTTAAGATTATTTTTTCTAAGATTATATGTTGTGTCTTGTATCATGGTGCTGATAAATTTATATAGCCTTCTCAAGTTGAAGCAATTTTCTCCACTTCTCACTTTCTAGTAGACTTTTTACCATTATTCTCTTAACTTCAACTTCAAGCATCTCTCTTGTAACTTCATAACTTGCAATTCACTTTTCACATTTCTCCATCGTATTTGTTACCTACTCCCAACATGTTCTAGAATTTTGTCATCTACAAATTCTCTAGTTAAATATTTACTAGGGTTTTATATTTTGGGCTCCTTTTAGTTATGGGTTGAATTTCTTTTTAATCAATCAATAGTAGTTAAATCCCACATAAAAATTCCCACATGTTCTTTCTTCATTTTGGTGGTCTTTTTTCTCAAAAGAAAAAGAAATAAATTAAAGGGAAAGATGTTATCTAGTATAACCAAGGTGCCTAAGGCTATCCCTTTAAAAAAAGCTCCCTAAAAATAAGACTACAACCTCAAAGAGCGACTTGGTGCTATTTAGATAGATTATAAGCTAGTCCTATACATTCGAATTGCTAGGGAGAACGTTACTTATTTTTCTCCTAATGTCCCGGATAAGAATCGGTTCTTTGATCCATCTCAAATAGTTCTGAGTAAATGCTTTAGGTGAAATGTTTTCACTACAACAAACAGATAAATTTGCGACGTTTTCTTTTACGATGAAATGCAAATCATTGCCAAAAGTTAACATATTGCGACGAATCAAAGAATTTGTCATTAAAACTAACCATTTAGCAACCAAAATAAAAAGCGTCACAAAGTGGGAAAAATTTAACGACGCATAGTAGAAATCGTCATCAAATGCTAAATATTTAGTGATGATTACGAGAAATCGTCACTGAATGATGCATAATAGGTGACTATGTTAGATATTCATCGCTAAATAAGCTTATGGTGAAGCTTTTGAAAAACGTCACCATAACTTATCAAACATTTGGTGACGGATCCTGAAAATTGTCACCAAAAGGTCTATATTTTGTGACGATATGTCGAAGTGTGACCAAAAGGTCAACATTTGGTGACGAATTTTTTATTTGGTCACAAAAGGTTAATCATTTAGCGACGATTTTTTAAAATTGTCATTAAATGTCAAGCATTAAGCAATGATTTCTGGAAATCATTACTAAATGATACACATTGAGTGACGATTTCTAGAAATCGTCACTAAATGTATACATTTTAGAAATCGTCACTAAATGTATGAATTTTTCAAAATTATTTAACTAACATTTTTATAATCTACCATAGTTAAGATATGTTTTATTGGAGATTTGTTTTGAATGTTTACAACGTATTATTAAAAAAAACTCACAACATAATTTTAAGTGTTAAACAATATTATTAATTAATTATTAGTATTTACTAACATTGTAAAAATTAGTTATAAAAATTTTAAATAATTTTATCAATATAACAATATGATATATGGAGTAGTACGAACTTTGAATTAAAAGTTACCCAATTCATACAGTCGTAGAATCAGAACAATAACAGTCCACATTTAATAGTACCAAAATGTCCCCTAAGTAGTAGATATGTTGTTTGATAAATTATTGCAGATACAACAATAAATCAACTTTAAAGCTGAGTTCATTTGATTGACTCACTAAATGACAATGATATAATTATCTATTTGGATTCCAAGTAACATGAGAGTCGGTAAAGGTAAATGAGTCTTAGATGTCTGGATTCCCGATAAGGGTCCTTGCTCGTTCGAACGCATCAATTGGAACAGTAACAGTTGTTCCCTTAAGTGTAGGGTTTCTCACACCCTCTTGCAATAGCTTTTCCGCTATATTTAAACTTATAAAGGATATAGTGAATGAGTCACTAAATTTAGTACCTAAAATACAATCAGTATAGAACTTAGATATTGTCATATTAGTAAACCGTTAATAAATTGAACTTAGAGTGACATGCATACGTGAATGAGCAGACGAAGAATGTGGAATTGACGAATTTTCCAAAACAACCGATTTCCCTAATCCTTTACAAACTGTTGTGATATCACTCTCGCATCTATGGCCATACATGTCATCTTCGAGACTCAAGGAAGATTAAAACAATATTTAGTATAAACCATCAAATGTGAATATATATAATAGCTTCATAAAAAGAAATGAGATGTACATAATAAGGAAAGTGACATAGTTCGAATGATACTAAAAACCTTGAAGCAGAAGATCCATCATGGAAGGCAATGATGATTTGTATAGATACTGGAGATTTCTTTTTCAGTTTTGGTTTTCTCAGCAGGGACAATTTTTCCACATTCCTCCTAATGGTATGAATTAGGGCCATCCAGAACTAGTCTCCATGTCGACATTCCTTGATGAGATTAAACGTTAAACGTAAGTGGGAAGATAGACATTAAAAAATAACAAAGATAGACAGTAAATCATCTTCCAAACTCAACCATAACACAACTCATACATCAAATTCATGTGTTTCATAGGACTAGAGGAGAGCCCAAAGTCACATAAGGCAAGCAAGATGCATTTACATTAGTTGTTCAGTACGTAAAATCTAGAAACACATGAGATACGAAAGTTTAGTAACAGTGAAGTAAACAAAATCATTACACACAAACAAATAACATGAAAATTAGAAAACATCATATACAAAAGACAAAGAAATCAACTTTAGCACACACAAAAAAACTATGTACAAATCTACAAAAAGAACATCCAGATCTACCATAGAAGGATAAAAATCACAATTTTTTTATTTAACAATGGTTAAATACTTGTATTCGTTGAAAACGTTGTGTTGAGAGCCAAATGCAAACATCACAGAGCATCTGCCTAAAAGTAGACTACAACTTGTGACAAACCTAGTTTCACAAACAAAGACTCGATCTTATCAGTTAAAGATGTAGAAGAGCTTGATAACCGTACATGAAAATATAGCAGATAATAAAAACGAAGTGATAGGAATACCAACCGTGTTTTGATGAAGTGAATGGTTTTGTTAAATGAGAAAGGCGTCGGCGATCGGTGGTATATAGGAGAGGTTTTTGCTGATTCGGAAGGTTGTTTGAACGAGAATGCTAAAAAGGCTTTTATGTTGTGTTTATTTGAAAACCTATACAAAACGATGTTGTTTGTGTAGTGAAGGTAAACGACATCGTTTATTGTTTGTTGTAATTATTTAGAAGTAGTCTTAATTTATTTGCTACGATTTGTTGTATTTAGTCGATAATCGTCGGATAGAGCGACTAATAGATTGTTCATCGCTAAAAGACGGCGGTTCATAAATAATTTTTAATAAATTTATTTTCCTATTCTAAATAAAAATAAATTGAATTAAAAATTAAGTGATTCATTTCAAAACTATTCGGAAATTGATAGATTGATTGTTGAAATAAAATACGATTGTCTTCAAATTATACATTTTCATTAATATAATTTTAAAAACTTATTTGAGTAAATAAACATTTTAATTTTTTTAATTAATATAATAAGACTTTGTAATATAATTATAAAACTATTTGTAACAACAAATAGTTTTAAATATTAGTCATTCCGATCCCAAAAATTAAGCAAATGAAGAATAATTGCATATATAATTGACAAGATTAAATTTTATATTTGTTATTGGTAATAAGAAAAACTAATATAAGAAAATACTTAGGTATTTGCGATGTTTATCAAAATTCATAGCTAAATCGTTAAGATTAGGCGACGATTTAGAAGATTAGTAGGGAAATGTATTATATTTTGCGATGATTTATATTTTTCGTAGCTAAAGATATCTTTTTGCGACGAATATAGTATCGTCGCAAATTGTGCCCTATCATAATAGTTGTAACCATGTCGTTTTTGCCTTATTTCAAACCTTTTTGCGACGACTGTTATATATCATAGCTAAATGTTTGGCTTTTAACGACGATTATTATTTTCATCGCAGAATGTTGCAGCGTTAAAAAAATTTTAAGTGGGATAACGTCGTTACGTCTCGAAACCCTCCCCCCTTTCTTCCTCGTTTTTCCTGCAATATTTCTCTGCTCTCTGTCATCTTCTTCACCAAGTTTTTTGTCTGTTCTTGTCGATTTGGTGTTCCATCAACGTTTGCGTTGTCCTGTTCACGATATTGGGTAAGTTTTGTTTTATTTTTTGTGGGTTTGGTTGTCACTTTTGCAATACACATACCGAATGTGTGTTTGCTCGACTGTCTTCGAATTTTTGGGTTATTTGTATGGATTGATGACGGATATTGAGGGGTCTGTGTTAATTAGGTTTAGGGATAGTGAAGAAAGGGAATTGAAATGTTGAATACGTCTATTTGCTTGTGTTTTATGATGTGCTCACAACGTGTTCGATGAAAGTCCTCAACGATTTTTTGGATATTTTAAACCTAATTTATGGTTGCTTTCTCTGCATAAATTCAACTTCAATTTTAATGCAGAAATTCAACTTCAATTCGAAATTTCCCAAATGCTATAGAATTGTTATAACTCTAAAACCGAAAATGAATAAAGTAATTTACTTTATTATTACTTTATATTTATATTGTAACAAATTTAATCAGTTCAATCTTTATAATTTAAATGCTCGAAATTAAGTTTGATGATAATTAATGCATAAGACTAGTTTTAGTTTGAAAATAATTTTTTTAATTTTAAATTTTGATAGTATTGGTTTAAATTTTATTTTAAAAATTTATAAATTAAATGATGATATTTTAGAAATTGTAAAGAGAAAATTGAATTATTATAATTAAAATATCGTCAATTCATAACATGTTGTATTTATAATTCTACTTAACCACTTTCTAAAAATGAAACTCAACTCAATTTAAATTATTGTTATTATTATTATAAGTATTATTGTTATAAATTTAAATTTAAATTTATTATTATTATTATTAGTAGTAGTAGTAGTAGTAGTAGTAGTAGTAGTAGTAGTACTAATAGTAGTATGTTTGTTATTATTATTAAATTTGTTAATGTAATTATTATAATAATTATTATTATTGTTATTATTATTATTAGTATTATTGTTATAATTATAATAATAATTATTGTTATTATTATTAATATTTTTAGTATTATGTTTGGGTTTATTAGTAAGAAATGGTATGATAATGATCCTTTTGTCCTTGCAACTTAAGTCAAACAAATTTTCTACGTCAACGATACTGTATTGGGTCGCAATTGAAAGGTTGTTCAAAAGTTTCAACAAAAGAATGTCTTTAATTTTTGTGAAAGAGATATTGGTGAATTAGATGAAGATGTTGATGAAGTCTATCAAGATAGTGGATTGGAGATCAATAACGAAGGCATTACAGTAGAAGATGCAGATATATCTTCATTCCATAAGATAGATGTCGAGCCAAATATAGTTCAACTAGATGAAATCTAACCTTATCTTATCCTACAAACAGATAAAGACTATACTCAGGATGACTTCAATGACAATGACGATACTTTACTGGAATATATTAGTGATGAAGAATCAAATGAACATCTACTTAATGATGATGATGATTGAATGTAAGTTTCATTGTTTGCATTGTTTCAAATGTTAATAACATAGTTATAAGTCTTAAATTGATGATGTTGTAGTTATGTTTATTTACGATGACTATAAGCATATTTTAATGTTTTTGTTCAGTGTTTGCGGTAGTTGATGATTTTCTATATTTGTTGTCTATTTTCTAATATTATTGATGTTGTTGAATTTTACACAGGTTGATTACAATGCCACCTGGTCGTAACAAAGGAAAGAGGGTGGTTACGGGCGATGAAGTTTCTCCAATATAATAACCAGCAATTGCATCATCGCGTGAGGAACGTCAACAATAACAACCTTTACCAACATCGTTTGGTAGTCATGAGGGATCTTCAAGTTTGTTATTGATAACTAATCATATATACATTTATGCTCTCATTACATGTTTAGTGTGTTTTAATCATTATGTTGTTTTTTCAGGTTCCAATACTGGCCTCAAAAAACGAGGTAGAGGAAAGACAAAAGACGTTGAGTTGCAACGGATGAATATTGCAATGAATTCCAAGTTGTTCGTGACTATTGACCTGACACAAGGGCACCCAGTTGATAAGATCCAAGCAGCAAAATTGGCTAGTGAGTTGGGCGTTATTGTTCAGAATGAGTTGCCTTGCCTTCAGCATGTCAAGCAGTTGAAGGAAGACAACTTGTTGCAAAATACTTTGGATAAAGTTTCGGTATTATTTCAATTCATTTCATTATAAGTATTGCAATTTTATAACTAAATTAATAACTTATCTAATACGTGTTTTCACAGATGAAGCTCAATATTGTAGATATCGAGCACCCTGAGGTTTCAAGCAGTATTGGTTCATTGTTAAAATAAAGGGTGAAGGATTACCGCTATTGACTGCATAAATATTATCAATCTTTCCCTTCAGATGACGAGGCCAGGAGACATGTGCTAGAAAGGGAGACTGAAGAAAATTGGAATAAATTGTGTGATTATTGGGCTTCACCGCAGTTTAAGGTTTGTTTGCTTCTTTTCATATTTTCCTTCCATTAATTGTATTTATATATTTTATGACTAATTCTCTTAATATAGGAAAAGTGTCAGAAAGCCAAGGCCAACAGAGCAAAAATAAAGACTTCGCATAACACTAACTCCAGACCTTTTGTCATTGTTTGACGAGAATTAGTAAGTGTAACGTGTTCAATTTATTATTCTATTTTTAATACAATAAATTCTAATTGGTTAAATTTTATTTTAATTATTGTA
>JANZXP010081086.1:0-10056 GCA_027576715.1 Erythroxylum flavicans
TTCACGTAGCGTTCCATTATCTTAGGTTATGTGTCGGAATGACCTACGGGCGTTCCGGTACGTACTCTAGGGTAATGAGGGGTTACAAGGTAGGGACATGTAGAGAGAAAATGCTTTTTCTCATATCTTTATTATATAGACTTTTATAAAATTTATAGGCAATAGACAACAACTCAAGCACTAAAATAGCAACTGACAATATCTTTCTTCCTAAAACTTAGGCATGATTTGCACACAAAAAAACAAATAGGACTCCTAAAGAATAGGTCAGTTTAACAACCCTATAAAGAGAAAACGTGTGTAGTAAAAGAGTAAAACAAAACAACATTATTCTTTTTTTAACATTATGACCAAATTTTATTAGTTAACTTCTGATCCTTCAAGTCAATGGCTTGCATGTACCTAGTGATGGAATATGAATATATGTTGTAACATTTCTATGATCTAAGCCAATTCCCAATTGTATTAATTACCTTAAATTAGCCTATATTAGTGCTACCCTTATAGGCTAAATTAGTGGGTAATTCACCTAAGCCACCTGTATATATATCGGTACTCCTCTAGGATTGTCATAACAAAAACCTAATAATTCTTTATAGTATTAAAGCCCTCCACATCAAAGGTGATTTGAGTTGCTAGTAATTACTAGTCCTGGAAGCAATATCTTCAAAATCGATTATGCTTCTCTTTACAATATAATAATCAATAGACAAATCATCTTTAACTCATGGAAGATCAGCCACGTCACCATAGTGGCTAACTGTAATTCACCTACAACTTATAGCCTTGAATTGACATAAAAGAAAAGAGGTAAATAAGAAGTTAAATGAAAGGGAACGCTAGAGTGGTACCTCAAAAACTATAGAGAAATGAATATAAGACCCGAATCTAACAGCATCACGCTCTTATTTATTGGGACCAACTGTAAGACAAAATGGTGTTGACTCTCTTAAAGTGGTCCAACAATAGTTCTTTGAATGTAGAAAGCTTTTTGGATTTTGATTGCTCTCAGAGGTGGAGAAAGAATCAAATAGATGACTGAGTGACTAAAGCTCTACTCCAGACAACAACACTCACAAAATTAATAATAATAATTAATCAATTTTAAATAAGCCAATCATAACAAATAATCAATCCAAAAAATATAAATAAAATATAAACATAATACCAAATTTAAGTGGAAAACTTTCTAGTGTAAAGGAAAAAATTATGGGCTAAACTGATAAGTAAATTCACTATATCAAATAGCAACTTATAAGAGTTTAAGTTCCAAACTATTGACCCTAACTAAAAATACCATTATAATACAACTACTAATAATCTATCAAAGTTAATTGATATCCTAAATCAATACTATTCCTAAACTAATCCTAAAACATCAAATCCCAAAGATAACTTGTAGTTGAACAATACTAATTATGGAATAAGAAAGTCTCATTTTTTCTCTCATTCCTTGATTCTTTTCCTTTTTTTAGCATCTCTTGTTTATTAATGATGCCCATCCTATTTCCCTTTTATACTTCATAAAAAATTAAGATTTTTTTATCCCAGAGACAATCATGCATATGAGCATGTATAGTGATTGTGTCCCTTAAACCCAATTCAATACTAAACAATAGCGGAGGTACATAGTCCCATCGACTCATATAGTCTGGGGACACAAACATGTCTATCCCCAGAAGGGCATGTTCATCATCATACAGGTGTGTTTGACCTCGACTCTCATAATTCAACTTGTACATGGTTATAAGAATAAGGTAACACACATGACTGTGTCCACGAATGACATGAGAACACATCTGTGTCTTATAAAAACAACTTCAATTCATCATTTTTCTACTTCAACTTTGCCTGTTTATCACTATTTTTGATCTATAAGTGCAACTAAAACCCCTGAAACTCAAAATTGGTAGAATTGATCAATCAAATGTTTAATAAAATAGGCCTAGACCCACAACAATCTCCTCCTCTAGCCCATTTTAGAGGAGAAATAAAGCTCCCTATTGATCATTTGAAAGCCTTCCCGGTAAGCTTACTATAAAGCTCAAGCTTACTCCTAATAACTACCTTCATCAACATATTAATATCATTTTTATTCATGAATATCTTCTTTAATTTAATTTGTTGCTTAACAACAAATGATATTTGACATTAATATGTTTGGTACAAGAGTGATACATAGAATTTTTACTCAAATCCATAGCACTTTAACTATCACAAAATACCACATACTCATCTTGTTTCACATCAAATTATTAAAGAAATAGCTTTAACAATAATATGTACTTACCAACTTCCACGACTGCGATATACTACACCATAGTCATAAACAAGGCTAAACACTTCTATAACTTAGATTGCCAAGAAATGACTCCCACTATAAATCTAAACCAATAACCTGAGGTGGATTTTCTGTTGTTAAAATCACCAACCATATCCACATCTATGTACCCTTCTAAAATTGACTCACCACCTCCAAAGCATAAACTCCATTTGGAAGTTCCCCAGAAGTACATAAAGATCTTTCCTAATGAAACTTTCCTTAATTGGATAAATACCTACTCACTAATTCTAAAGCATGTGCGATATCTAGTCTTATGCATACTATGACATACATCAAAGAACCAAGAGTAATACCTGATTACCAACTCAACAACCTTTGCGATATCTAGTCTCGTGCATACCATGACATACATTAAAGAACCAATAGTAGATGAATGTGAAATAGTTGCTAATAGTGTATTAACTGGCTTGACATTTTTTATATCGAACCTTTCAAGCGCCTATTCATTATGCTTATTGGACCCTGAACTTTTCTTGGAAGTTAGAATTATTAAATGAGAATTTGATAGAGTTTAGTCATGAGTAAAAATCAGAATTAGAAATTTATGGAGTTTATGAATATTATTATTATTTAATTATATATGTTTGCATGGATTAAAAGAAAGAGTTAGAATTAAGTTAAGGAGTTAGAAGGCATTACATTAAATATGGAAGGGTAAGTTTGAAAGATTAGAGTTGTTTTAAATTAATAAGAGAAGAACAAAGGAAGGGTGCATGAGAGATGTGCTGGAAAAGAAGAACCTAGAAGAAACTAGAGAGTAAGGGGATGAGAGTCGTGTAAAAATAAAAGAAAAGGGAGAGATGTGTTTGAGAGGTTAAGGGAAAAAGAAAGATAGTCGTGTAAAATAAGAAAGAAAGAAGAAAAATGTAGAAAGAAGTAGAAGAAGAGGGGCAGAAACTGAACTAAAAAAAAGAAGAAGGAACGAAAATAAAGGAGATAATAAGAGGAAGAAGAAAGAAAAGGGTTCAGCTGAAAATTTTTAGGTATTTCCCATCCTTTCTTCTTGCTTTAGTAGAAGAAGAAACTAGTGAAACTAGGTTTTTATGTGCTAAAAATGAAGAGAGAAAGAAGAGGAATAAGAGATTGATGTTCTTAGATTTTTATGAACTTTTAACTAGATCTTCGTTCTTATAGTTAGATAAACCAAGGGTAGATTAAGTCTAAGCTTATTTTTGGAGAATATATATGTTGTTGAATGAAAAATATGTTTGTTTGAAGGAAACCAAGAATATTGAAGGCAAGAATAAGAGGAAAGACAAACTTGATCTTGGAATTTCAAGTAAATAGGTGAGTAATATGTTTACAGTTTTTGTGATGATGAGCAAAAATACTTATGTGTACGTATGCTAAATATGTTTTTCTTGAATCATTGTGAAGGTGGAAAAAATGTCCTATGAATTTGTTGTCATGTTTCCTTTGAAAGATACTGCATTATAGTATTGATGAAAAATAGAAAAATTCAAGAAGCATGAAAAATATTAATATGTTATGAAATATGTATGCATCCGAAATTTGCTTATGTGGGTAAGAGAGATACCATTCTAATTTTTCACCTACATGTTGACCTAAAGCCTTATCCCGTCTGCCCGCTTGTGGCACATAAGCTCCGAAAATGGACTCATTCTATTTATGATGTAAACTTCAGTTTCGCCATTTTATTCTATGGGATTCTCTCGAGCCATATTGTTTGTGCATTCATTGTGATTCGCTGAGCATGACATATGATTAAATGTTTCATTATAATGATTGAAAACAAAGATACATGATATGGTTTATATGACTGAAATTTTTAAGTATGTGTTCTAAATTGGATTCGTGTATATATAATTACTTGATTGTTGTGTGTGTGTGGTTTGTCACCAATGGCTATAAATATATTAGCCACTAAGCTTCCCAGCTCACCCACTATTTTTCCACTCTTCAGGTGCAAAATCAGTAGATCAATAGTGAACCTTACAAAACTTCGGTAATCTCCAAGAAATATTTAATTTGTAATTAAGTTAGTTTGGATCATTTTTGGTAGCTTTATAAGCATGTTAGGCATGAGTATCAATGTTGTATTTTTGTATTATGCTACTGTTTTAGCTCTTAATATGTTATTGAAGTTATTTATAAACCTTGCAACATCTGAGAAATGAAACTCTATTTTGTTTGAGAAATGACAGTAAGAATCGCAGAGTTTCTCTTTTGAATATATGCAGAAATTTCTTCTTTGTTAAGTGTCAATTGTGATGGGAATAAATTGTTAGTTGTTTAATGGCTTTTGGATAAATATTCTTAAACAAATAGTTAATTTGGAAGTTATGTATGTATGTCTATAATTGTTGGATTCAGGTCTTGTGATATTGTGTAAGCAGGCTTATTGACAGACGAGAGAAAATAAGAGAATAAGGGAATAAAATTGTGTTATAAAAGTTCAAGGAATAAACTGGATTGATCTAGTAAGAATTTGACAAAAATAGTCTTCACGAAAGTTATAGATCTTTCTCTTAGCTTTCTAACGACATAAAGTTTGTAATTTTTGGACTTTGGTATTGAAAGTTATGAAGATTTAAAGTGGGTGTGCGCAGCAGGGAAGTCGCAACCGTGCATAAACATGATCGCAATAATCCCATTTTCACAAGAAAGTCACGATCATGCTGACTCCCTTGTCTCACGGGTGTGAGAAATGAAAACTCACATCTATGACCTTTTCCATTTCTGCTTTTTCTCTTTAATTCAATTATTCATTTGTTGTATTTTTGTCCAACTCCCACTCTAATTTGTTTTCATGTCCATTTTATTCTATGCTATTTTATTTGAATTGTTTGTGTACTTGTTTTTACTCCCACCATGATTTTTTCATCTTATCGTAGATTTATTTATTTATTTTATTTTAAAAGTCCCCTAATTTTTATTTATTTGTTTGTTTGTTTAATTATTTTTTACTCTCATTAAGAAATTTAATTCTTTTTATCTTGATGTTAATTATATACATATATTTTTATTTAAACATACCCCAATTTTGGCACCTTGTCGCCATAAAATAGGAACCGAGACTTAATTATTTTTATTTTAAAAGTCCCCTAATTTTAGCACCTTGTCGTCACGAAATAAGGACCAAGACCCGGGCCAACAATACTTTCCTTGTGAAAACTACATAAGCCTTCTTATTATGAATGATTTTCATGTCCAAAATTTATTTCACATGACTCAAATCTTTTATGTATAAGGACTTGGACAAGTCCTATGTGAACCTCCAAATCATGTCAATATATTGTCCCACAATTAACATATCATTAACATATAAGAGAAAGATAACCAAGTTACCACCAGAAAACTTTATGAAATACATAAAAGGGTATACTATAGTTCATTTGTAAGCATTATTAGTCATAAAGAAATCAAAATTTTGGTGCCACTACATTGGTGCCTGTTTGAGTTCATAAAGACTTTTCTTCAATTTGCAAACTAGATCCTCTTTCTTTTGTTCTTTGACCCTTTTGACTACTCCATATATATTTCTTTATGTAAGTTGCCATGTAAGAGAGTGGTTTTCACATCAAGTTGTTTAAGTTTAAGATCCAAACTAGCAGTTAAACCCTATACAATTAGAACCAAAGTTATTTTAACTAATAGAGAAAATATCTCATCAAAGTTGATGCCCTTTTTCTAGTTGCATTCCTTCACCACTAATCTTGCCTCATGCTTTACTAACTTATCTCCATCTTTCTTAATGTTCAACAACCATCTATTCTTCAATGTCTTCTTACTTTTGGGAAGCTTCATTAACTCATAAGACTCATTCGTTTTTAGGAATCCATCTCCTCTTACATTATCATGAGCCAAGAGTCTTTGTATTTGTATGACTTCACATTTTGAAAATTCTCTAGCTCCCTCTTATAGTGACTAGGAGATATTTTAGACTAGTGTATCTAGTTGAAGACTTCTTCTCTCTAGTCAACTTTTGAAGTTGGATATCTTCCAACATAGGAGTAGGCCGCTTCCCTAGCTCATGATGCTCAAAGACTTCATCTACATCATTTACTGAATGTGGCTTATATAGCTCATCACCATTAGGTTACACCTGATTATTAACATCATTTGCCAGCTTATGTTCTTTTCCCTTTTAACCTATAAGCTGATCAATTGAAGTAAAAATAAGAGACATCAGTAGCACCGTAAGATGAAATATTACAAGTAATCTTACCTTCTGTGATGAGATTTCCATCCTTCCTATGATCATAGAAGAATACGTCTCTGCTTCTAACAACTTTCTATTTTTTTGGGTCGCCGAGTCTGTAACAAAAATCTTTGTTACCATATCTAACAAGTACATAAGAAGTTGTCTTTGAATCAAACTTCTACCTCCACTCTTTTGGCACATGTTTGAAAGCTTTTGCATTTGAATACCTTTAGATCAATTTTTAGACTTACCTTGTCTTTTGGGACCTCTACTCTTGCTTCTTCCTTTGCTCTTTACCATAAGAGCTTATAGCCCCATCTCTTTTCTCCTAATCTCTTTATTGAACATGCTCTCTTTTATCACATCCAAAGAAAACACACCATTTGGAGTGGAGTTACCGATGGTCACAACCATGTTCTCCTAACTATTTAGAAAGGAACCTAACAAGAACAAAGTTTGTAGCTCATCATGAAGGATGGTTTTCATAGTGGTCAACTTGTTGATAATGTCTTAAAAATCACTAAGGTGCTCAGATGTTGAGTTTTTAGTCTTTAACTTCAAATTGATAAGCCTCTTAATTAGGGAGGCATTATTGTGGGCGATCTTTCCCTCGTACAGACCCTCTAATTTCTTCCACAACTTAAATGGGTCGGTCTCTTGAGAAACATAGTTGAATAGGCTAATATCAATCTACTATATAGTAGTGCATAAAGTTTTTCACTTCATCTTTTCCCGCTCTTTCTCTGACATCTTTTTTGGTTTAGATGGGACATTGTCTTATATATTTTTGTGCACATTAATTGAGTCATAAAGATCTTTGCAATACAAAAGATATTCCATCATGGGTCTCCATATGGAGTAATTAGTTAATGTCAATTAATTATAGAGAAATTACCACGCTCTATATCTATTGCTCTGATACCAATTGTTAGCTCTAGATAATAACACCCATAAAATTAACAATAACAATAAACCAATTTCAAGCAACCCAATCACAAAAAACAAGCAACCTAAACAATATATATGACAAATATAAATAGAACACTTAAATTTATGTGGAAATCTTCCAGCAACTGAAAAGTAAATGCACTATATCACATAACAACTTACAAGAGTTCACGTTCCAAGTTATTGACCATAACTTGAAACACCACCATAATACGACTACAAGTAATCTAACAAGGTATCAAGGTAGAGTACAAATTAATACCCTAAATCAATACTACTCCTAAACTAATCATGAAACGTCAAACCCCAAAGATAACTTGTAGTTGAAGAATACTGATTATGGAATAAGAAAGTCTCCTTTTCTCTCTCATTCCTTGATTCTTTTCCTTTTTTGGTGTCTCTCATATACCAATGATGCCTATCTTATTTTCCTTTTATGCCTTATAAAATTTACCAGACACCATCACACACATGGACATATCTAGTGATAGCATCCTTTAAATCCAATTTAATACTTGACAGTAGCAAAGATACACAGCCATAATAACTCATATGGTCTAGGAACATGGGTGTGTTCAACTTAACACAGGCATTTCTAATAGGTGTGTCTGACCTTAACGCTCGGTATTCAACCTATACATGATCATAAGAACATACACAATCACACACATAGTCATATCCATTAATGACATGGGTGTGTTCAACCCTAACATGGGTGTGTCTTATAAAAACAACTTCAATTCATTCGTTTTTTCCTCAAATTTGCCTGTTTATTGCTCCTTTCGATCCATGAAGGCAATTAAGACCCTCATAATTCAAATTTAGTAGAATTGATCAATTAAATGATTATTAAAATGGGGCTAGACCTATAACACTATTGCCACTTAAAAACATCATGGAGGTTGGATACATTCACTCAACTAGGTTCATGTGGCTAAAGCAAAAAACCCAAGCAAAGCATAAATTCAAAGTCCCAAATGGTTTATTAGATCTGTCTCCTCCAAGAGCTCCATAAATTTATTCTTATTTATATTGTCTCTATTATAGACCCCTATGACTTCTTTATGCTTCTCTATTTCTTCATACACCATTTTTTAGGAGGAATAAGATTACATCTCTTTTGAAAAATTTGAATAGTTCCTTTTAAATTAGTAAAAAGAAATTAAAAGTGCAAGGCCTACCTTGAGATAGTTGGAGACTATTTTGTTCTTAGAATTTGTGACTAGCCTCCTCATTTGTGGATCTTTTCAAAACTTGCCCAAAATTTGCCAAGGATAGCGCACAAAAGTAAAACCCAATGGAAAACTCTCAAAATTCCACTATAATGTACCTACAAATTACAAAGGTCATGTAATTCTCCTTTAATTACTAGGAGTTCGATATCTTTCAATCCTTCTTCTTAAATCCCATTTAAACTTTAAGAAATGGTCGAAATTATACTTTTTAGAAATCTCAAGTGACCAATTTTCTTTTTGTCTCCAAACTTCTTAGTTTTGTTGATGGAATTAATCTTTTTCCACCGTAAACTAACTTCAAATATCATTTTTGTACACGTCAAGATTTTCTGGGACTTATTAGTATTTAATCTCATATCAACATTACAATCAATCCAACAATACATAATTGTACGACACAAGTTAATTCTTGGAAAAAGTTGGAAGCAAGTTTTGCCAATTGATCTAATGCATAGATGCCCTTATTGTTTTCTCTCATATCATACAAAATAAACCATAATTACATATATAAGCAAGATAAAAAGTAGTTAATGATGTAGCACTCAATGGACACCCTTTTAATGGTGCAAACATTATGTTTCGAATGGTTTGAATAATGTTTTCAAAGAACAAACTATTATAATTCTTATTAGTGATACATTTATGTCCTTTCAAGATCTTTATGACAAGATACTTGATTAAGAACTAATTCAAAATAATAGGGAATCAAAAGAAGAAAAATAAGTACAAATAACAACTTAATTTACTCAAAAAGGCTGAAGTGGTCAAGAAAGACCCAGTGGGTAATCGTGGAGGCTATCATGGTAATCATAACCATACTATTCAAAACTCAAATGATATTAGTGGCACAAAACACCTTCTTATGAAAGAAATATAAGCTCTCAAAACTCTCCACAATGGAACTAAAATTTTTATCAAAGACATAAAAGTAATCTCATATTATATGTCAACTTTGTGACAAATCAAGCCATAGTGCAAAACATTTCAATCTCATGGACAACCTTCTTCCTATTCTTTTTAACCTCAAGCACATATGGTGGAAGGAAAATCAACCATCATGATAATAATCTGGTACTTAACTCTAGCACTACGCACCACATCACATCTAATCTTTAAAATCTAACACACCACATCACATTTAATCTTTAAAATCTATCTATGCACTCAAATTTTTTAAGAAAGAAAGAATGTATTAATCTGATAAGGCAAATGTAACATCCCCTCACTTATGGGAAAGGGCAATTTGGTCATTCTGAATGGGTTAGAATAATTGAAAGTGTTTATGATATATTCATGCATTCATATATGCACATGAATACTAAATAGTGAATATTTGCACATGAAATGTTTGTACATGCATGCAT
>JANZXP010081087.1:0-10054 GCA_027576715.1 Erythroxylum flavicans
GAGCTTGTTGGAGCGTGACCTTGTAATTGGACCCATTGGCATCCTCAAGTCTCCATTGCCTTGGTGAGTTGTATCATAGAGATAGTTATATGTTGCAAAAAATTAATTAATTAGATCATACCACTTTGATGCTAGACCTCAGGCTTCATGGATATTTATTCAAAATATAATCAAATTAAGACAAAAAATGATGACAAGGAAAAGACATTCGTCAAGTATAATGATATATATTGATACAAAATTCTACCTTTTACCCCAGAGAATGCAGGGGTAACCTATTTTTAGTGAACTTGGTCTTCCAAAAAAAGCTTTGGAGAAACATGGAAGCTTATGTGGATGACATGACTGTGAAGATAAAAGATGGCAAAGAAAATGTAGTCGACCTAGAAGAATACTCCATGTAAATATGACATGATTTTAAACTTTAAAATAGCATATTCCAAAGTACATGGCTGATATGATTGTGAGCACAAAACTTCGCAGAGAACACATAGAAGTCTATAAGAAGGCTTTATATTTATGTAAATATGATAGGAAGTTAACCCCTAGAAATGTATATTAAGGTGTGAGGGTTGGCAAGCCTTTTTCATTCACACTCATAAAGTCTATCTTATGGATGGAAGCACCAGGAAACCTAAAATAATTAAAAAACATGGTGGCAATTTTATTAAAGTACCTCTCAAGATAAGTTAGATACTACTTATTGTTTTTCAAAATACTTTAAAGCCTAATAAATTTTAATTGACCTAGAATGTCAATATGCCATCAAAAAATTTAAGGAATATTTTAAAAACCCACTACTATTATCGGCTCCATGCTCTAAAGAAGCATTATACCTTTACATAGTCATTTTCAAATTAGACCTCAACTTTTCCTCATCAGGGAAGAAGATAACATCAAAAGACCACTATAATATTACATAAGAAAACTAATATAGGACCTAGAGGTAAACCACTTAAGGTTAAAAAAAGGAAAATTATGTACTAGCACAAGGAAGATAAACATATACTTCCAAGTTCATACATTTGATTTATAAACGGACCTTCTATTAATGTAAAATTTTTGCAACCCAAAAGTATCAAGAACACTTATGAAATGGTCAATCAAGTTGAGAGAGTTCAACATTAGGTACATTGTAAGAAATTCCTTAAAATAACATCATAGTAGATCTTGCAAACCAAACTGCCGAGAATATATAATATAATGTGGATTATGAAACCTCGCTCTTTGGGTTGATGAAGATGGATAATGTAGTTCAAATTAGGCTCATAACCATTAGTTCATAATCTTACTTCGTGGTCAACAAACTTAATGGAATCTACAAGGTCAAAGGGGAACATACATGCAAACATTGAGGCAATATCTAGGTAATAAAATCATAATGTTGGTCATCTATCAAAAATAGGAGGCAACTATGAAGTTGTCCCTCAAGTAATAGTGTATAAAGAGCATGAAAAGCCAATAATAGCATAGGTTAACAAAGTAGCTACCGTAAAAAAAGGACAAGGTTGATTGGAGATAACTAATCCAATAGTAGTTGTAAGACTAAATTCTCCTATATGATAAAAATGAGGTAAAAATATGATAGTAAAGGCCTCAAGGTGTTTGATTATAAAGGGACAATTGTACCAAAGATCATTCACCCTATTGTATCTAGAGTATATCCCTAAATCCCAAATTTAATTTATCGTTATAGAGATTCATAAAGGCTATATAGGACTTACTAGAGGGGATCAACCTCATCTCAAAGTATATTAAGGTAAGGGTACTTTTAGCCTATAGTTTTTAAGGATGCCTATAAGTTTATAAGAAAATAAGACAAGTGCCTATGAGATTCGAATGTACAATTACAACTAACTATGTTGCAGTATTGAGCGCCATCTCCTTCTTCCAATAGGGAATGGATGTCCTTAGACTATTTCCTCCCGTAATAAAACAACTTAAAATTCTTCATTTGATGATTAATTATTTATGAGATAGGCTATGGCATGAACTTTAGCCAATGTGATAGAGAGGCAATTATAGGCTTCCTAAGGGGAAAATTATAAGAAGGTATAGAGTATAATAGGCTTATATTTTACATGTTATATGGGGTAACACACTTGGACTTGGAACTTTTATAGTATGTTTTATACAAATTGTATTATTTTTCCTATATTTAGTTCATTATCTTGTAGATGATAATTTTGAGAGGTTACCACATATTTGTGTAACATACCAATCCCATAGAGCATAAGCTTGAACATACTAGAGGATATTCGAGAACATACTCTATGAAAATGGTATATTAGGACAATCAATCTAACTCATTAAAGGCATCAAACATATCATAGGCAATCTAAAAGTTCATTTCTTCCCATTTCATTCATAAACATAAAAGTCGTATGTCATTACAATTCAAATTCCACTTTCATTTCTTCCCATTTCATTCAGAAACATAAAAGTCATATGTCATTACAATTCAAATTCCACATATACATTACACAACATTTTGTTTTGAGTTCAATCTTAGTACCAAAAATATGACATAAAATTGAATGCTAATACACAAGACTCTAACTAGACTTCTCATATTCAACTGATCAAACCTTTGAGTCATTCTCATCGCCAAAATCTAAGTACTAGAATTCTACTATGTCACCTTAGTAGCTATAACTCCCTTGAACCTGAAAAACAACATGGCAATTTTGATGAGTTTGCGAACTCAGTGAGTGAACCATCATCGATGTATTCACTCAAGTCAGATCACAAAAATAAGTATATCAAAGTTTATCATACTTCCACAAGCATATCATGTAAGCTAGCATTGCATATCACAACACATCCTCCATTAACTTCAACTATAATTCACTAATTCAAAACAATTCAATAATTTATTTCAATTCAATCATTTGATACATGTAGGGATGTATATGCAAATGCAGATATGTTTCCACTTTGATTTTGTTTTATTGTGACCAAGTGCCAATCAACCCAATTTACTGTCCCGTATCCATTGTGGATACTGAGATCATTTTTGGCCCATATCCATTGTGGATACCAAGTCCATATTATCTGAGCCTGAGGCTCTTTCTCATAATCTTGAGCTCAAAGCTCTTTTCTGCACATTGGTCACTCTGGTCACAAATCCTTTATCTGACCATGCATTTTAATGTGATGAGATGCATCATTTCATATGCTATGTTTTTATTTCCTTTCATCTCTGTGTACTCATGCCACATATATCAAACTCCTCAGATCTAAGTCTAGAATTTATCAATCAGTTGTACACACGTTCCATATTAAACATACAATTCATACAGAAGCACATATAAATGAGTTTACACATCTAAGTTACACATCTAAGTTAACTCACAACATGCTCTGGCAATATCTGGATGTTGACGATCACTTCGCACATTTATCGTCATGCAATGCACACATAGTTCACAAATCACTAATTTGTTTAATCATATGAATATATAATCATGCACATGTATATGTGTCATGTTTCAATGCATGCTCAATTAACTTTTCAGATATGTATTCTTATGCATAGATTTTTACTATCCAATTTGTGTTTATACACCCTAAGTCAATTCAAATATCATATCTTGTATACTACCATTTTGTAATCAGGTTTGTACCTTTAAGTTAGCTTGATTTACTCCAAATTCATTAACCATACATTACACTTATCCTTGAACATTTTTATGATAAAAAAATACTCTTATAACACACACATAATTGTTACTTTAAATATAGAATTTCAGCAAGCTAGATTTATACATTCACCAAGCTTTTTCAGCAATATATATCCATACCTTTACCCAATTCTCATTCATAATTACCCCATGTCCTTCAATGCTCATTCATACATACCTTATACACATTACTCATGTTCTTAAGATCATGTTTGTATTAAAAGAACACATATATTCCTTTAACAAATAATAATTTCCAGCTTTGAATACAACCATATCGAAACAGTTCATTCTTTAGGTTATGACATCAATTAACTACATAAACTTATCAAGCTCTTAATCAATTAATCAAGCAACAATCTAGGCTAATTCTGAGTCTTAATCAAGTCCAAATATACCAATGTAGAGTGATTTTTCTCAGCTGGTTTGACATGTACATAAGGCTGAAATTAAAATTTTAGAATTTGTCATCAACATCACTAATGTGTGTAACTTTACTACTTTTAATACTTCATGAATTTTACAAGCTTAGAGACATCACTAACACCTGAAATTTTCCAGATTTCATGTCCTTTAAGGTTACTTCATTTGAGGTTAATTTAACTTCCATATTGGTTACACTAAGGCTTACAACATTCTACAAACTTATGTCATTAATAGTCACTTTTTTACAAACACACCTACAGCTCTAATTTTTCAGATTTGAAAACACCTTAATAACACCTATCTTTAGCATGAATTCCTCATCAATTATACTTCAAATCCTAACTTGAATGATCCATACAACAGCCCATAAACTACTGTTTTCGTACGTGTAAAAACAATTACTCATTCATTCTTCATTTTCTAGCACATCTTTAACACTAACACCACATTCAGTCCATCCCTAATTAGCCATAATAAAAATTCTGCTAACATATACCACAATATGTCAGTATTTCACTTACTTGATTAGCTTGAATGCCACCTCAAATGTCAAGCTTGCTTAGCCTCACATGCAAGAACATTTCAAAGACATTTAAGGGAGTATGATGGTTCAGCCATGACCAGAAAAAAAAGCCATATATATCACATTGTTCTGCCTCTATAGCTATTTTATGGAGGATTTTGCATGGGTTTTGGGTGGTGATCTATAGAACTAGGGTAGAAACTCAAAGATGTGGGTTATGGGTGGGTTTTGGCAATGAGAGGGAGGAAAAATAAAGAGTATATAGCAAAAATAGCAAAGAAGATGACCATCAAATGTTTTAAGTCATATGGTGTAAGATGAGTGTTCTTTCTTAAAGGACACTTGTCGTGTAATTAAGCAAGATACATGTCCTCCTTTTTGGCTGCCAAATGTTACTTAATTCCTAATCCATTTGTCATTTAATTCTCCCAGCCATTTGTCACTCATTTTATAGGCTTAATCATCCTAAATTTTTACCTGTCAACTTGTCTTGCTTCTTGAAATTTTTCCTAGGCTACATGTACATATTAATCCATCAATCTTCCAATTGTGACAAATAAATTCCAAATTCCTAATTGTAAGCCATCAGTTCTTTTTATTGGTAAGCCAAAATATAAGACATTAGAAATGCACAATCATGTCACAATCATTTTGAAACTTTCATACCCCAGAACATGTCAATTGAGTGTACATAAAATCTTTGCATTTAAAAAAATTCATGTGTGTATGTTAATATCATGCATGTGAATGAATTTATAAAATTATCTTCTAAATACACCAAATTAATTCTATAATGATGTAACTTATGTGACTCAATATTCTAAGACTCCCCTCAGTAGTTTTGGGAACTGACTATTACAATTTGAGTGCTAAGATTTAAGCTAAATGGATGGAAATAACTTGTAAAAGATATTGGGAGGTAAATCAAGCTAGAAGATGTCAAAAACAAAAAGTGGGGAAGAAATACCAAGTGCTAGTTATGCACTAAATGGAAGAAATTGAGAAGAAGAACATGATTAATGTTAGAGTGATACCTGGATCAATGTCAAACTGACATGCTTTTATATGAAAAAGTTACAAAACAAAATTGTGCTAGCCATAACTTGGTTTAAGGCATTGGTTACATATTGTCTTAAAATGCATAAAAGTTCCATAACAAAATTGACATTAATGTGGATGTTGGTTTGGCACATTTTCTTATGCAAAAATTTCTCGAATGTGTTAAATCACAAGTCAAACATTCTAGGACTCTTTTTTTGTAAACCTAGCTATAAATACTATCGTTACGGTCTTTGTTAAGGACTAAGAAGGTCAGTGACAAGATCCTTTGTCACTAAGTTTTTTATTTTTAAGGGTTTTTTGGTATAAAGGATAGATTTAAAGTAATACTAGAGGAGATGGTGATAACTCTTCTAGTTCTTTCTTTTGTTTCTTTCTTTTATGTTAATATTGTCTTGTTTTAGGTTTTGTTTTAGTTATATTTCATGGCTAAAAACTGTAGTTAAGGATAAGGATACCTTGTAATAGATTCTTGAATTATACTGCATGAATTATTTGTTTATTAATTGGAATTATTGTCTTTGTTCTTAATCATTGGATTTAGGCTGAATCACTATAGAGACATTCTAACCATTTGTATTTTCTGAAACTAGGAGGAAGACTCAACAGACCAAGTATTCTTTATAAGTGTGGATTTGCATCCTACATATGGAGAGGGATTTTATAAATAAGTTGTCTCCCTTTGCTTCCTTAAATTGGAATGATAAACCGCATAGTCTTTATAAAGGAGACCTGATATAAGATTTCTTTGGAAATATTATTTATGACTTATAGAGAGAAACGAATATGAGGGTCTTTCAAAACAAACCAAGCACAAGGATACATTTATCTAGGATCTAATATTTTCCACAAGGGAAGAAGTGATGGCATAGAAAATTCATCTCAATTGTAGTCAAAACATAGCTACTTCTTGGAATAAATCCTTAGGTAATGCTTGAAGATGCAAGACATGTATAAATGACTTCTTGATTAGGCACTGGAAAGATAGGAAAAATTTTGCAACTAATCTTCATCTAGAATATGAAAGAAACAAGCCTTCTTGGATATGGTTTTAGCTTTGTAAAACTAAGATTATGCCTCAATTAGATGCATCTAATCTAGCACGCTCACTTCCGTTAAGACGAAAATTAAGTCTTTTGATTAAATTTGTTTTGTCCTACTTGAAGAGACATTAAATGCAAAAGCTTGGCTTCCAAATGTACCTAACTATTTTTCTAATTTAATACTATTTTTAAATTTCTCAAATCATGGGATTCTTTAAAATTTTAAAATTAGTATTTTAATCTATTAAGGAATGTTTTTTAAGAATCTAATCTCTAAATAAATAATATAAAGTACTTTTTAAATTAAGTTTCAAATATTTTATTTAATTTTGAAAGTGATTTCCTTTTAAATTAGAAAATATTTTTAATTATAAAAAAGTTTTTCTAATTAAATTTTAAATTATTTTTTAGTTAGATTAAAATATGTTATAAAATTTTGAAAAAGTAGATTTTCTAAACTATAAGAAGAACAATTTTTGATTAAATTTTCAATTAGTTTTATTAAAGGAGACAAAATAATAAAAATGATTTCCAAATTGAAATTGAAAATTTTTAAATTAAGTTAAATTTCTATTTGGAATAGGAATTTAATTTATTTAGGAATCGATGAGTTTAATCTAATTTAAGTTTCTAAAAAGTTGGAAACATTTTTTTAGATTATGAAGATCAATAACTAGAACCAAACAAGGCTTGATATTTTATGCATAAAATTTGTCTATGTTTGCATAAATTGCCCGTATTAATTTTATATATATCATATATGCACATTGAATTGCATGTTTGAATATATAACATTTTACATATTATTTATATTTGATTAGACCATTTGAAATAAAATATCTTGTTAAATACTAAATACACATAAAAATGTGATTATTTTTTAAAAATATAAAAAGAAGTTGGAATGCCTAACACTACATTAAACCGCTACTGGGTGTATATCTGAACAAACAAGCTCTTGTTTTACAAATAGCAATTATATTAGGAAGTTCTTTGTCCTAGACATGAACATTTTCTGGTGGTAAAACCTTACCTTCGGCAAGTTCTTTACCATCCTATATATACTAGCAATTTGTTGTCCTAGAAAAGTGAAACTTGAATGGGCTATTTGTGAAACCTATATATACGAGGCTTCATGGAACTAGTTTCTTTAATTGTTTTTCAACACATAATGGGCTATTTGTCTATTAAATAAAGCCCAAGATCATTTGGTTTATTTTGATGCTTAATAACTTATTTTGGGCCTAATCAATGTGAGTCAACTTTTAGGCTTGGTCCAAACTTAGCGAGTATCAGTAAGCCATTAGGCTTTGTATTTTTTTTGTTGTTTTATGTTCCATGAATTTATGTGGCTTATAAGATACGCAAAAAAACTTTGTTTTATGTAAATTTGATAATTAAGAAAATTTGAGAGAATTCTTCTTTTCTTAGTTTTGACTTAGAACTAAGGCTTATCAAGTGATGTGAACCCCATTAATAGATGTAAGGAACCCACAATCAAAAGAAGAAAATTGGAACCCCAAGAAAGTTAAATCAGTTTGAAACAAAAAGGATAGGACCTTGACCCAATGCTTATATGGAAGCATGAACCAGAGGTCTAAATATTTTGACGCCACACCCAACAATCCCGAGAATTGGATGATAAGTCGATGGACATCACAAAGGTTTAGCCTTGATAAGTTCCAGTTCAAAGAAGAACGAACAAAGTGAAGAAACTTACTGTTTTATTCAAAAGTCATAATCTGTTTTGTTTTGGCTACAAAGGATGAATATATAGGTGGCTAAAAAACCCTAATTATCCTTCTAGAAGTTCTTAACACATAAGGAAACCCTAATTAGTTGTCTTCTACAACTAAGGAAAGAAATAACTCGAAACAAAGCCCAAAACACGTGAACCAAAACTTGTTCTAAGCAAAGGAGAGCAGTCTATGGGCAAATTCTGGTCTCCATAGAAAGCTTGTCCGTTGAGAGTCAAATGAACTCCGATTTGAACGTTCTTGGGCATTCCAGAAAGCTCAAGATGTCCTATTTAACTCTCATGAAGACCACAAACTCAAACAAAAGCTCTAAAGTGTCTAAAATTGGGCATCTTTTATATCTATCCCATCTGCTAGCAAGCAAAGTAGATTGGTTGGATGCCTCGCATCTAGGTCAACCCCAATGGCTTCTTACTTGGCCCGAACATCTTCAATTAGTCTATTTAGAGCCTCCTTCATTCTTCTAGCCTTTGCTCTAGTCATTTTCCCTCCTCCAATGCTTAAAGGATCATCAACATGAGTTGGATCAGATTGCTTCCTC
This sequence comes from Erythroxylum flavicans, assembly GCA_027576715.1. Classification (NCBI taxonomy): domain Eukaryota; kingdom Viridiplantae; phylum Streptophyta; class Magnoliopsida; order Malpighiales; family Erythroxylaceae; genus Erythroxylum; species Erythroxylum flavicans. The sequence continues at coordinate 9,033 of JANZXP010081087.1, forward strand.
CTTGGTATGTCCTCTATGGCTTGATACCCGTCATTCCCCCTCTCCTCAAAAAGATTTGTCCTCGAATCTTCATCACCTGCATCAAAAGAAGAAAGATCACTAACATTGAAAGTAGCACTAACATTATACTCACCTGGTAAATCCAACTTGTAAGCATTGTCATTGATGCGTGCAATAACTTGAAATGGCCCATCTCCTCTAGGATGTAACTTGGAGAGTCTTTTTGAAGGAAATCGCTCCTTCCCCATGTGCAACCAGACTCAATCTCCTGGTTCAAAGACCATTTTCTTTCGCCCTTTGTTGGCTTGGTTTGCATACTACTCCGTTTTTTTCTCAATTTGGTGCCTAACTTTCTCATGCAATTGTTTCGCCAATTCTGCCTTTTTCTTTCCATCTAAACTAGCATACTCATCAATAGGTAAAGGTGACAAATCCGTTGGAGTTAACAGATTAAAAGCACATACAATTTCAAAAGGAGAGCAGTTACTAGTAGAATGAACAAAAGGGTTGTAAGCAAACTCAACATGTGGCACACATTCTTCCCAATTCTTTAAATTATTTTGAATTATAGCACGTAATAAGGTAGAAAAAGTTTGATTGACTACCTCAGTTTGTCCATCAATTTGTGGATGTCAAGTTGTTGAATAAAAAGCTTTGCACCCAGTTTTCCCCACAATGTTTTCCAAAAGTAACTCAAGAACTTTGCATCTCGATTAGAAACAATGCTTCTTTGCACTCCATGTAGTCGCACCACCTCACGGAAGAACAAATTAGCAATGTTATTGGCATCATCCATCTCGTGGCAAGCAATGAAATGAGCCATCTTTGAGAACCTGTCCACAACAACAAAAATAGAATCTTACCCCTTTTAGACCTTGGTAAACATAAAAACAAAATTCATAGAAATATCAACCCAGGGTTTAATTGGAATTGGCAATGGCTTGTAGAACCATGGGCATGTGAAAGACAAGAAGAGAAGCATACATGGTGTGATCTGCCTCAAGGAAGCCTAGGATATGACT
>JANZXP010081088.1:0-10054 GCA_027576715.1 Erythroxylum flavicans
TCATAATTAAAATACAAATACTCAATATCAAAAACTCAATTCCTCATTTTTTTTATTAAAACATAATGTACATCGTAGCATTACATACATCATGCATATGTATACAGTATCAAAAGCTTATCAGAGTCTACAACTCTGTTTACAAAATATGCCATGAATGAGGAGCTATAAAAAATTTATTTAACTCTCCAGTCTCAGTTGATCGACCTTTGAGCTATTTCTTCTATCCAAAAACACCATAATTATTTTTCTTCTAAAGCGTCTTAGCAATTAAGTCTCCTCTTTCGTACTTGAAAGTCAACGTTGCAATTTTAGTAAATTTTGCGAACTTAGTGAGCTGACCATCATCGATGACTCACTCATACCAAACACAGAATAATTCACGATTCACATTCAGTTTGCAGATAAGTAAGAGCACATATTGCACGTCACTTCACCAATCATCATGTAGCATCAAATATCACTTTGTTTAATTATTTCACATTTCATATTTAAAACAGTTCAAACAATTTTTTTCGATCATTTAATACATACATATTAAATATATATGTAATGAGCATGTGACTCACATTCAATTATTACGTTGTTGTGATCGAGTGTCTTTTAACTGTCCCATATCTATTGTGAATATCAGGCTTATTAATAACTATCCCATATCCGTCATGGATATTGGACTTATTATACATAGTGAGCCTTGAGCTCTTAATCACATTCTGAGCTTTAACTTCTTTTTCGCTGGCGACTCCGGTCACAACTGCCTTTATCTTATCATACATATCATGTACTGAATGCATCACATCACATAGTTTCAATCAGTCACTGTTTCAGTATGCATATTCACTTTCACATATCATCGGACCTAAGTTCGGCACTCAACAAGTATGTTGAATACATTTATTTCTGTCAAATTCACATACAATGAGCATTTCTAATGTGATTTTCATGCATCAAACGCCTCAGATAATCAATGTCCGGAATTAACACATACATATCAATAATAATTTAATACAAAAATTTAAACAAAAATATTAATCAATGTAAGACCATCTAGGTTATTCATAGTACGCTCCAGTTAGCTATTGCCTTGACATTCCGGCAATGTCTGGATGCAGTCGTCCGATTGCTCTTCTATATCATGCAACACACACATATTTACACATTATTAATTTGCACAATCACATTAATACTCAATCATACATATATGTATATGTGTTATGTATAATGCATGCTCAATTTAACTATTCCGGGTATGTATCCTAAAATCACTTCCCATAATCATTTAACATCATCAATCCATCATTCATTTATACTTAATACACCTTACTCGCTTTAATCACCTATTCCATCATCAATTAGGTTCATTATAGGCCTCATTCGAGCTTAAATACATCATAAGGAAGTATCCTAGCATTAATAGTCTCGAATCTCACTTAGAAGAGAACATTTCTTCCTTTATACCTACCCACAACCGTGGTGGTCCTTCCCACTATCGTGACAGAAGCTCGTGGAACTGGCCACGATCATGGGAATTCTGTCACAGTCGTGACAGAACTAAAGTTTTGCTAGGTCACGATCGTGAGGTGAGGGTCACGATTATGAGCTGCATTTTCTTCTTTCTTTTCTCCACGAATTCAACATATATAAAACATCACTTACACTCCAAAATTTCCAGAATTTATACTCATTAATGCAACTTCATTTCATACAAATCTAGCTACCATATTGATTACATTAAAACTCCCAAAACTCTACTCAATTGACCCTTTATCCATTATCCAATTACTTGATCCCATTCCTTCATATAATCCTAACTCTTTCCCGTATTCTGTACCTTTCCATACTATATCCATTCACAAAACATTCAACAAGTCATCTCCATAATTCATCATTTAGACTACATAACCTCATCATCTTTACCTCAATTTCAATTTAATGCCATTCATAAGACAAATTTATTACTTAAGATTCAACATCCATACAAAAACAAAACATATCATCATCATTCTTTATCAACCGCTATCTTCTTAGTTCTCATCATTTTAAGAACACTATATTAGTCTTTTCTTTAACTTCGAATCTCAATCTATTTCCTCATTTAATAGCCTATATCCATGGTTTCATATTCTCTCAAAAACAAAACGCAATCACCTATATTTACTCATCAAATTTCTGCACTCATTCATTAACACAAAATAGGACATGAACTCTTCTCTATATTCATCAACTTTCAACTCTCATTAAAACACCATTTTTCATAACCATTCTACCTCAAAAACTTCTCTATAACAATCTATGAAGTAATTCTCATCGTAACACAAAACAAGCCATGAGTATATTCTTTTATTCATCCACGATTTAGCATAAAAATCAACTCCATTTACATAATCATTCAATCCTAAAATAACCACCATATTTTTCACTTACAATAACCTATGAAGAACAAAGTGCTATTTACTTGATTAACTCAAAGCTCCTTCAAAATCTCCAAAAAAACCCTAATTCCTCATGTCATACGATCATCAACTTTCATGGAGGAATGAGTTGGTTCTTTTTGTAGCAAGATGAAGAAGGCAAAGATTTTAAAGGTAGCTAGTGATGAAAATGGTAGCAAAGATCAACGTGGTGAGGGTGAGAAGAGAGTGTCGTTGATGAAGGAAAACGAAGAAGATGAAGACGAAAGATTAACGAAGAGATGAGAAAATAACAAGTGAGAGACAAATGAAATTGTCTTACCAAGAAGAAGATATCGTGGGATAGATGTGTGGCAAGTGGTATGACACTTGTCACTTGCCACATGTCATATTCTTATAGTTTCACTTGGACCCTTTTTAATAACTAGTCCATTTATCACCCAATTTCTAATCCAATTGTCTCCAATTTTTTTATGTTAATAAAAAATTTGTTGGAGTGTTTTATATTGTACTCAAGAGTGTTTTATGTGATATCGAGACTCTTCTTCACCGTAAAAAAATTTGAGAAAAAATTATACAAAGATTATTCTTTATCTTAAAAAAACCATAGTGAAATTTCGATAAGAGTCTTTGGAATGAACGTAAACAATGGTTGTTTAACGAACTGCTATAAATGCTTAACAACTTATCCTCCTATTACCATTTTTACATGCTTACTTAAGTGTATTAGTTTAATTCATCATTATTTTGATCTTTTATAGATTGTGTTTATTAACACATTAAGTTAGTACTATTTTATTTAAAATTTATTAATTCCCCTCTTAACTGTCACTAGGACTAACAACATATACGATTCTTTTAAAACATATAATTACGTGTATAAGAGAAATACTACGTGTGAGACTAATGATTCTAAACACTTTTCTCTAATTATAGGTAAATTGAAAAGATGTCTATTGATGACATATATACTATCAAAATTTTACTATAGCTAAAATTAAAAGGATTGAATAATTTTATAATTTCTACATAAATAAAAATACAATTTATAACATTTTAAAGTATTATTTACTCTTATTTAAAGATCAAATGGATATTAAATTATTAATATTTTTATTAAAAAATTGTATAAACAACAAATTTACATAAAGGTTATAATAATTAACCTAAGAATATGTAATTATTTTTTAAAGGTAATTTTGTGGTCTTTAAAATTTTATAGATAACTAATGTAACGATTAAATAAATAATTATTTATTTATTTATTAATCACCACAAAATATAAAGATCAAACTTAAATTGTAACAAAACTATAAAAATTAAAATGTAACCATACCAAAATATAAATCGTCATTAAACTCGAAAGAAAAGGGGATTACGCTTGTGACTAGTGTCCCTTCGTTTGGGGTTCGCAAAGGTTTAGGGGTCCATCGCAAATACATCGTGGGCTTGACCTTGGCACAAAGCCTAGGCTTTTTATGTATAATAAGAACAGTAAAACAATCCGAGTCCAAAAAGTTAAGCGGACCCTGACGTCAACGATTCAGGACCGTTGGATGCTTCATCTGCAACATCTCTACGTGTTTCGTATGGTAATCACAAACGCATCGTAAAAGCAATGAAAGGAATCAACGGTTCCGTCAACATCTACTGAACGGCAGGAGGCCAACATTAAATCCTTAGTTTCTCAGCTACTGGCTTGGTTCCTTCTCGATTCGTTGGTGTCTTAATTTAGTTGAATCCCCGGGCTCGTCCAAGCTGATCTACCAGGTTTTCCATCCATGGTACGTTAATGTCTTCTCTCCATTAACTTTTATGTGGCTCTGTTAGGGTTCTCTTCATGCTGGGTTCTGTGAGTTGTTACTCGTGTAAATTAATCGTTTTTTGAGTAGTGAATGGTAATGATTTGGTGAGTTCCGTCTTTTTATATCTGGGTTCGATCCAGTTCGGTGATTGTTCTGTTGGAAATTTGTAGAAACTAAAATGAGAAAAACGAAAAGGAAGAGCGTTTTGGTAAACAGAAATGATACCCGTCATATGGCAAATATCATTCAGATGAACTGGAGCTGTGTTTCGTTTTCAGTTTATTGGTATTGATAATAAAATTAAGCTACTTAATTTGTAGGCTAAAATAAAACTCCTGATGCTTTGAAATTTGCAATATTAGTTCCGTGATATGGTGGTTGCATTATGTTATTTTACCTTTTCGAAATGTTATTACGATCTCAGCAACCTAGTATTAGACCGATATATTTTACTTGTGAGCTGTCAAGGAATGGCATTGCCAATTAACCTTTATTTTTATTCCTCGCATTTAATTGGTAGAACTGGCGCATTACTGTCTTGTTGTTTACATAAATGGTTTTGAATGTATTTTAAATAATGTTTTGAATTGTGAAGGTAGAATGTTTTGGAAATTGTTGGGTATTGAGTATTTTAGATTTGAGTTGCCATTGCTAACTTGTGTAAGAAATGTGATTCCTTTTTTGTAGGCAACTGGTAGGGGCATCCTTTCCCTTCAGAGAACAGCCTTGCTTCAGCATTATAGTGAGAGATGGGGCCTTGGATTAAGATCATTCAGCACCGAAGCTGCAAAAAGTGCAAGCACTCCCCAGCCCCAGGCCCCACCTCCTCCCCCACCTCCGGAGAAAACCCATTTTGGTGGCCTAAAAGATGAGGACCGTATTTTTACCAACTTGTATGGACTGCATGACCCTTTTCTCAAAGGTGCGATGAAAAGGGGTGACTGGTACAGAACTAAAGATTTGGTACTTAAAGGTGCTGATTGGATTGTCAATGAAATGAAGAAATCTGGCCTTCGTGGACGTGGTGGTGCTGGTTTCCCCTCAGGTCTTAAGTGGTCTTTCATGCCAAAAGTATCTGATGGCCGTCCTTCCTATCTCGTTGTCAATGCTGATGAAAGTGAACCTGGAACATGCAAAGACAGGGAAATTATGAGACACGATCCGCATAAACTCTTAGAGGGCTGCTTGATAGCTGGTGTAGGAATGAGAGCTTCTGCTGCTTATATCTATATTAGGGGTGAATATGTAAATGAACGCAAAAACTTGGAAAGAGCAAGAAAAGAAGCATATGAAGCTGGATTGCTGGGAAAGAATGCTTGTGGATCTGGTTATGATTTTGATGTCCATATCCATTATGGGGCTGGGGCTTATATTTGTGGTGAAGAGACAGCGCTTCTGGAAAGCCTTGAAGGAAAGCAAGGAAAACCAAGATTGAAGCCTCCTTTCCCTGCTAATGCTGGGTTATATGGCTGTCCTACCACTGTTACAAATGTGGAAACAGTGGCTGTTTCTCCCACCATTTTAAGGCGTGGACCAGAGTGGTTTGCTAGTTTTGGTAGGAAAAACAATTCTGGGACGAAGTTGTTTTGTGTCTCAGGTCATGTGAATAAACCCTGCACAGTTGAGGAGGAGATGAGTATATCATTAAAGGAGTTGATTGAACGACACTGTGGGGGCATTCGAGGTGGATGGGACAATTTACTTGCTGTGATACCAGGGGGTTCTTCTGTTCCACTGATACCGAAGCACATATGTGATGATGTGCTGATGGATTATGATGCACTCAAGGCTGTAAACTCAGGGTTGGGGACTGCAGCCGTGATTGTGATGGATAAATCTACTGATGTTGTGGATGCAATTGCTAGACTTTCTTATTTCTACAAGCATGAGAGCTGTGGTCAGTGCACACCGTGCAGGGAGGGGACTGGATGGCTTTGGATGATCATGGAAAGATTGAAGGTTGGCAATGCAAAATTGGAAGAGATAGATATGCTTCAAGAGGTGACCAAGCAGATTGAAGGACACACTATCTGTGCATTGGGTGATGCTGCGGCTTGGCCCGTGCAGGGTCTTATAAGACACTTTAGACCAGAGCTTGAAAGAAGGATAAAGGAGCGGGCGGAGAAAGAGCTGCTGGAAGCTGCTGCTTAAAATTCATACACAGGTTACATCTTTTGGCTCTGTATATCTCAAAGTAGGCTATAAATATAATACGATGTCATACTCGTGTTAGTAGTTGAGTGGAATGGCTGGATAAATGTAATGGGTTTTAATTGTTTCTATTAGATGCCTTTAAGAGTGTGGATCGATTTCTGATAACTATGACTCACTAAGGGAAAGCCTACCTGGTTGGTCCGATGCAAACTGAAAGGGTTAGGTTTTGGTTGGTCAAAACCTTAATGAATCTTAGGTTGATTCAGATAGAACTACGCTTGATCTCTTGTTATCCAGGTCTCTGTTGATTCAATCTCATAAGTTCATTAAATTGTCACACTTTCTTAATGAGTAATAATGAATTTTCCCCGTACAATGCAGGGAAGTTACTGCTATGTCGAATATTCGTGGAATAAATGAAGGAGCTACCGTTTAACTTGGTTGGTTAATCGACTGAGGCATTTCCTGTTCCCATTAGCCATTTGTTTCTTTTAAGGCTGTACCAAACTGCAAGTTTCGATGTCCCCAGATAAATTAAGTTCGTCTGGGAAAGAATATTTTCTTGTTAGTTCATGTTTCCAGATTTTTGTGGATATTTTTGGAGTATATTGTCAATGAGAGCTGACTATGTGGAAATAACAGATTTCTGGGTTTCTCGTGAAAATTTGAAGTTGTTTTTAATTTTTTAGTTGATTATTATGTGCAGGGGCTTCTTCCTCCAGGGTTCTTTCCTGCAGATGGAAAATCATAAACATTCACAAATCCCTTGCCTTTCCCACGATTGAGGATTTTTTGAGGAGCTTATTACTGTTGTTAATTCGTTATGGACTTCGAATATATATTGTGTTGTTGTTTCCACTTCTGAGCTGATAGAAATTATAATAAATTTTAGTAAACGTGTTAAACTACATTTGGTCGATTGTTCAATTCAGGCTGTGTTTGATTAGATGACAACTTTAAAAATATTATTCAAATTAATATTTGTTAATTAAATTAATAAATATTTTTGTATTAGTTTTAGTCGATGTTTAGAAAATTGAATTGGTCTGGTCAGTCAGTTTAATCGGGAAAATTTTGAAGTAATCAACTTTTTAGTTCAAATTTTAATTTTTTGCGTTCGATTTAGTTTAATGATTGTTATTGTTAAAAATAATTAATTAATTAATTAATCGAATTTTGTAAATTATAAATCAATTAATTTTTGTTTAACAAATTTTTAATTAAATTAATGTTTTTGATGACTAAGAACAATTTCTTTTAATTATATTTCAAATTATTTAATTTTATTTAATCTTTAATTGATTTTATAGAGGCCTAATATCGATTGAATATTTTAAACTTTAAATTTTTTATCTTATTGGTCTAACTTCCGATAAGATTTTTAAAATATTGGTTTTATTTCTTGAACCTATAATTAAATGAGTGATTTAATGAACTTATTTATTTTTAAGAGTGAGTTGTGGGTCTTTTTGATGTAAAAAAAAAGGTTGAATTGCTTGCATTTACTCAAAATGAAAGCAAAAACAATGATCCAATAATTCTAGGTAATGACAAAATTTTCTATGATCGTTTATGCAACAAATTTTTGTTAGGATTTCAGATTAAATATTCTTTTCTTTATCCAAATCTATATGTTCGGATTTAGTTTTGTACAAGGCGCTATAAGAACAATGAGATTTAGTGATAGAACTTATTGACAGAATGCGAAAGTTTTATGTCGGCAAGATACGTTAGCGATATAATTTATCGATGTTATGAGTCATCGAAAAAAATGACCATAGGTAATAATTGGTGGCAGAGTTCAAATTTCCTATCGTTAAGTTACCGACGGATATTTTCTATTTCGTCGCTATATTTAGGGACAGTAATTTTTGTGTCGTCGATAAATTTAACGATGAAAGGTTTGTCTCGGTCGGTAAATTTAGCGATAGACAGGACTACTATGTTGGTAAATTCACGACTAATTTTATTTTGTTTTTCTTTCGGTAAATTTACTGATAGTGTGTTTTAAATATTTTCACTACATTTAATTTTATTTGATAATATTATGATTGATGTAAAATTTATACAGTTATCTGTTAATAATATTTTGATTTGTTTCTACATTTAATTTGTTAAAACAAAAAGTTGATTGATAATATAAACTAAAAATTATTTTAATTGATAATAAAAAATTTATTATCTACAACAATAAGTGTTTAATTAATATAAAATGACTACAACTACGTTATTAATTTGGTGAATGCGAATGCTTTGAATGTCACGATGAAGTGTTGTCATTTCCTTTCAACTCATCCATCTCATATGGAGCTGAGCTATGTACGCCATCAACTCTTACAAATGAGGTGCTAGTGCCTATTCTATGCTCTGAAGCTCATGGACTTCATTGAATACGGATCGTCTACTAGATGCTGCTGTACTAGATGTAGAGGATTGTGAATAACATGTGTTCGCAAATGACCCTAAGCCGAAGATCCTTCCACGACGGTCCTTACTATTACTGCATAAAGATATGTTTGACTCTCATCAACATCTTCAGACTATTGAGACTGTCGTTGAATGCTTTCTTGTATTTGGTTCTATTAGAAGGCAATATTTATATTAATAAGTGATAATTATTAAGCATTAATATTAAAGTATAAATTTCACATATATTTAGTTCTCTACATCTGGTGTTGACGAAGGTCACACCGTCATGCTTCTAATGTGAGTATGCAAAAAGAGCTGATGTGGTGTAGGTTTCTTGCCATAGACTTTTCCTGCATCATAATAAAATGTTATAAGTGAACTACAATTTACTAAAATTTCGGTAAAATTTTCTCTATTTTTATTATATTTAACCCCCTTTTGAACAAAGAAAGTAACTCAATAACACAACCATATATGGTACCAAACATTTATAACATTATCATTCTCCATAATGCATATTTTTTCATTCCAAAATTCATACATAAAATTAAATTGAAATACATTAAAGTAAAACAATCAGAATATAAGTGTAAAGTGTGTACAGATACTTACAGTCTCTCTGCATGCTTATGGTGGGTAATAGATTATCCAGTGTATACGGAAATACACTCTCCCCGGGTCCTTTATGTCTGTTGGTAGAATTACACTCTGAAATGGACATTGCCTCAGGTGATGTCCAATACTGCTGCCAACAACTCCATATTTCTTCATAAATATAAGGAGGTCATACACCAGTCTTGTATATCGCACTAACAAAGTCTCTATAACATATACGAGCTTGTCTCATCCATACTTTATAAATAACCGTGTCAAATTCAGAATCCAAAAAAAATCTAAAAAAGGAAAAACATACGATAATTACTTATAACTTACAATATTTATCTAATTAATGTATAAAAATTAATTACAAAAAATACAAAAAATATATTTTTTGTACTTCAAACTCCTGAAAATAAAAATTCTTTGTCATCTGAGAGATATTCTTCCATATATAACCCTAGATCAATCTTCTCCTTGAACTTGGATCTCATGTTTCTTGAGTACGGTCCAAATGGAATCAACCTAATATAAAAAAATTATATCATTTTTAAATTTAAACCTATAACTTAATTATAAACATATGGTGTTTCATATAATTTTCAGTTACAAATTGTTGACAATTGTGACGTAAGTTCTTCCATCAACTCCTTCAGTTCCAGGCTGAAGACTGTCTCC
>JANZXP010081089.1:0-10050 GCA_027576715.1 Erythroxylum flavicans
GCCCTACTTCATTCACAACTTCATCAAATATCCTAAACAAAGTCTCAATATTTCTAATAAGGCCAGATGCATCAATACATTTGAAAAACATAGAGCCATTTGTAGAATAAACCAAAAAATTAATAATAGGCTCTTGTCTCCTATTTGTTTAACCATCAAACATAATTAAACATCCATAAGTACCCCAATTCACTCTTCTTTCAGCCGAATAACTTCTAATTTCAAAAACAGAACAACCCAAAAGTTTATCTCTTACGTCATCAATCGAAGGACCTTTGTATCCCGGACCATAAAAGGCTATTGCATCCATCATAGGTTGATAATAATAAGACTGAGAAGCATTAAATGTCGAACCTGTACCATACCACCATCTAGCTACTGCAATATCGACATTGTGAGCTGCATTTCTTAATTGCATTACGCTACGAATTGAAGGTTAGGCTCCAGGAGTTGGTCGTGGTGCAAAGAAACTAGTCACCTGCCTTCTTCTCTTCCTCACATCAGGTTCAGGTATTTCTTTTTGTGCCTAAGATGGAACACTGTCAGTACCACTACCACTAATACCACTACGACTACCACCGCTACCACTACCACCTTCATCATTTCCGTAATCACCACGGAAACCAGAAAATGAACTTCCACTACCAATTTCAAAATTCAACATTTCCCTTCTATCTCTCTCATGTTGATATTTCATCAAGCAATGTTTTCATCAGTCACTTCACATCATGGCTTATTTTTTTACAGGGTTCCATATCTCCTTTAACCCTGGCTAAATATTTTTTTAATTAGGTGATTCATCTACCTTTCAAATGCTTCTTATAAAACAATCAAATAATATAATTCCTCATACCGGGAACCAATGCATCATTAGCCCAAGCTGGATCATTGTATCTTTTTGAAGTAGGTTGATCAGAAGTACTTGAACTTCCTTCCATTTATCTGTAAAAATAAATGAATGCATATATCAAAATACATAACACATAATTTCTTTACACAATATACATATCCATCTTATATAATATAATTCATTTTGTATTATTATATTACACATAATTCAATTTCATGGAACACAATCCTCTATAAGTCAAAAACTAACAATTCAATTGTTCAACATTTATAATTAGTTAATTACACAAAACATACATAAACACTTTTCATTTCCAACAATCACAAAACATACATAAACAATTCTCATTTCCAATAATCACAAAATATTCATATAATAATTTCTATTTCCAACAATTTACATTTCCAACAATCACAAAACATTCTTCCAACAATTTCCATTTCCAACAATCATAAAACATTCTTCCAACAATTTTCATTTCCAAAAATCACAAAACATTCATAAAATAATTTACATTTCTAACAATTCTCATTTCCAACAATTACAAAAAATTCATAAAATAATTTCCATGTCCTACAATTCCTATTTCTAACAATCACAAAACATTAATATAACAATCTCTATTTCCAACAATTTCCACATCCAACAATCAGAAAACAATCATAAAACAATTTCCACTTCCAACAATGACAAAACATTCATAAAACAATTTTCATTTCCAACAATCATAAAACAATTTCCAACAATTCTCATTTCCACAATCTCCAACAATTCTCATTTCCAACAATCACAAAACATTCATAAAACAATTTTTATTTCCAACAGTTTCCAATAATTCTCATTTCCAATAATTACAAAACATTCATAAAACAATTTCTATTTCTAACAATTTTCAACAATTTCCATTTCCAATAATCACAAAACATTCATATAACAATTTTCATTTCTAACAATTTCCATTTCCAACAATCACAAAACATTCATAAAATAATTTTCATTTCCAACAATTCTCATTTCCAATAATCACAAAATATTCATAAAATAATTTTCATTTCCAACAATCACAAAACATTCATAAAACAATTCTCATTTCCAACAATTCTCATTACTAACAATCACAAAACATTCATAAAACAATTTTCATTTCCAACAATTCCCAACAATTCTCATTTACAATAATCACAAAATATTCATATAACAATTTCCATTTCCAACAATTTCTATTTCCAGCAATCACAAAACATTCATAAAATAATTTTCATTTCTTATACAATTGTTCATTTAATACACATCTATTCATAACATAATGATCAAATTGAAGGATATATTAATAACATAAGGATCAAGTTACTTCTTTGAAAATGTTTTTTTTCTTATTTAAAGTTTTGAATCTTCTTTTCATTTCTAACAAATCATAATATTATATACATCATTCTATATTTTGTTCTTAAATATATAAGTTGCCTTTGCAATTATTAATTGACATTAATAAGTCTGAAGTATAAATGATTGGAACCTACAACATGTTCATAATTTGAAAAAAGGTAATTCTTTTTGTAATACATTTATTACATCACTACTTTCATACATTATCTATTATGAATATTTATGATACCCCACACATATATATTACCAAATAATTCAATTTGAACATATTTTATACTCAATTAATTAATAATAATTACAACTGAATTATTAATAATTTACAATTGCATAATTATATACTCAACTAATTATTTATCTAAAGTCAATAGTCAATACTCAAATACTAAAAATAAAATACCATTTCACAAATATTAGGAATTTGTCAATTGATGATTTAATTCTTTTGCAAGTTTACATCTTTAATATTGTCGATTTAAAATTTTAATTTAAGTTGTTTCAACTTTCAAGTTCATCTTACAAACTTTCAGTTGAATGATTGAATCAATCAATTCATCACATATTCATATGAGGCCATTCATTTCATTCATCCAAAAACTTATCATTTCATTCATAGATGTCTCTTAATCGGATAAATTTAAACCAATCTTTATTTTATAACCAAACTAGAAATAAATCAACCAAACAATAATTCATCCCCAATTTTTAATCTAACCACACAAATCACAAAACAAAACTGTAATGTCTCATTTAATTCAACATTGAATCCAATATTCAATTCAAAAATCATAATACCACCGTATCCATTTCAACTCCAATATTCAATTTAGAACATCACAAATTCACAGCACCACCGTAACCATTCAACTCCAATTCCTCATTCAATTCAACCCAAATCATAAAACCAATTCCCAACCAATTCCCAAATCCAACATCCAATCGATCATAATAAAAAATGCATTAAGCAAGAAAAAATTCACTGAAAAACTCATAAAACACACCCAAAAATAATTCACTATCTTCGGCCTTCGGCTTCAGGTATTGGAGGTGGTGGTGGCGTGGACGTGCGATGACTGGTGAGTGAAGTGAGTAAAGCCTGTGGTGGTGGTGTGGATGGGCATGCGGTGAGTAAAGACGTGGTGTGTAGCGGTGGTCGTGTGGATCTGGGCGAGGCAACGAGCAGCAGCGACGACGTGGTGGTGGTGGATCTGGGAGGATGATCGAAGGAGAAACATCGCCTGTGTGAGAGAGAGAGAGAGCGGCGGCGGCAATTAGTGACTGGTGAGTGAAGAAGACAAAGTGAGATGAGAGTGAACTGAGATGTTGAGTGATTGGTGCGTGTGAGACAGAGATGAGAAGGTAGACAAAGAAGATGAAGAAGTGAAGAAGCGAGAAGGTGCAGCTGCGGGAGAAGAAACCAAAAGTGAAGAAGCATTCATCGTTTAGGTTCTTTTAGGGTTAATTTTTTCAAAATTTACAAATAAGTCCTTCAACTTTCAAAAATTACCGAAAAAGACCGGTACCAACTGGTATTAACGGTTGGTACCAAGGGAATGAATACCATTCTGTTTACCGGCTAGTACAAAATGGTATTCCTATAGTTGCATATGTGTCTAACCTCTAACATTATATATATATGTCACTATAAGAAATTGTATTTTTAGTGAAAGCGAAAGTTGTCACTAAAAGTAGTAATTTTAGTCACTATCAATAGTGTCTAATTTTTGAAATTGTCACATCCCATCAAAAATATCTCCGTCACTATTAAAATAGTGACTAATTTAAGAAAATGGTCTCAATTATGAAACACTTTTATGACAAAAGTATCAGTAATAAAAATTATGGAATGTATGACAACAATATATGGTCACAGTAACTTTACATATTTATGACAAGTGTGTCGACATAAATAATATAAAGTAGTGATGAGTAAAGTTGTAACAGTAATTCATTTTATTATGACAAAAGTACTGATACTAAAAATTATGAAATGAGTGACAAAATTATATGGTCACAGTAACTTTACATATTTATGACAAGTTGTCTACACAAATAATATAAAGTGTTGACGAATAAAGTCGTAACAGTACTTCATTTTATTTTGACATCATTATCACCACTAAAATAATTTAAAATAGTGACAAAATATTTGTCACTTGTGCTTTTTTTCGTCAGTGTCCATTACTTCTTGGTCACTAATATTTTAAGGAAAAAGTTTCAGCAACATTTTATCACAAAAATGAAAATTTGTTCATATAAAAAATATTATCACTAATGTGTTTATTATTGTCATAAATAAAACTAATAATTCAACAATGGAATTGCATTAATGGTAAAAGATATTTGCATCAGTGACCATATTGTCTAACAGATTTTGTCACAAGTATGAAATTTATATATTACAATAATGTTGTCATTAAATAAAGATTATATGTTACAATAAATTTATCACTAATTTATTCATGTTTGTCACAAATAATATTATTAAATTTAACAATTTAGTTGCTTAATCGATAAAATTTTTTGCAGTGATATCCACAAAATAGAAGTTGTCATAAATGATAAGGATTTTTAGTGCCAAAATATGGTCACACAAGCAAATAAAAATTATTAACATATATAAAAATATATAAAAATCACCAAAATGTACAAAATTCTAATTTCCAATGTATAAAATTGGAAATTTTAATATCCAAGTCAATTATATTTATTACAATTATCCCAAACTACTACGTATAAATTTAAGCTAAAACTCTCAAAGGTAAATTTTTCTGGCTATTCTTCTAGATGAAGTTCACTATTGATTTGTTTCCTACAAAATAAATAAAAATATAATCAATTAATTAGTTTGTAAAATATTAAAATATGAATTTAGTACTAACATTTTATAATAATATAATGATAATGATAAGAAGAAATACTAACGATTCTAGATTTTATAAATTTATAAACTCATAGGATTAGCTGGGGTATTTGATGTTGTGGTAATTGATGGATCTCCAATTGAAGCAGAAGCATTGGGTATCAAACTGGGAATTACTCCACTATTTGCCCCTGGTTTAAGAACAAAACTTACAAGTTAGTCCAACGGTGAATGAAACTTGTAAGTTACTGCAACCTAATAATAATCACAAGTTGCATGCAGGTTCTTGTTAACTAATGTACCACATATAATCTGGAAAGAGAGCTACAATGCCCCTGAAGAGCAACAATGGATGTTGAATTATCTAACAACCCCATGAAACAAAAAATGGAAAAAAGAGGAGGAAACAGTGTAAGAAGTGAAAATTGTGAATCAATTACATGTTATGGAACACAGATAGTTATATGTTGGAGACATGATCATTAAATAGTGAGAGCACTGCGCAAGTGTTTGGTGACGGCTAGGGCTTCCACTATAACTCCGATCTCTTTAGAAAATATAGTTATTAATGGGGAAAACTGTAGAGAAACTATCTATATATGTGTATATATAGCGAGTGCATTGGGGACATAGTCACGGATAGTAACCTTAAGCCTGCCCACCATGGGCCTTAGGGTTAGAGTTACACCATTAATCACATTAACTACATAAAGTGCTTAAGTCTAATAGGGATCACAATATTAGTGAACTATAGGCATCTCAATAGGGATCATATCATTAGCCCATTTTTAATAAAACCATAACAACAATTGATTGTAGCCCATAAAATATATTCTAGCATTCTCCCACTTGAGCAAAATCAATTGTTTAATTTTATTTTTAAAAAAACCTTTGCAAACGACTCTCAGGCTAATAAACTAAATTTTGTGCAATGTGGCCACATTTTGAAAAAATATATGATCCAAGATGCAGGACTTCAATAGGACTAAGTCTGATCAAAGTCAAATGACATTGAATTATGTCACCCGTTACATCCTTTATTGATATAACAGTGATATATAATTACATATATCATCAACCTTATCGACCAGTCATTAGCGTATAGTGTAGCATGAAAATAGCACATAAAGGTGATCCAATAATTAATGTAAGGTGTTATTTTCAACATCAGTCCTTACAATTTCTCTTAAAATATGCTTAAAGCAAAAGAAATTATATGTTTCATTACGAACTATAATGCTTTGAACTCCACTATGGTGTTAACCACCGACACGATGATTGAAAAGGACACCAAGTTCTATAATAGTGTCTGTAGACTCATATGGTATTGACCTGGAGACATTATGATCTAATAGAACATCAAGTCTAAAAATTTGTAATATGCTTCTAACTCTAAAATGGTGTCAATCACGAGACATGATGATATAAAAGGACACCAAGTTTCAAAATAGCAATTGATATATATACAAAATAGTAATAAGAGAATATTCAAATCAATTGCGTTAAAATAACATAATCCATATGAAATGAACATTCAAGTATTTAACACTAAAGGTTTAACAAGATAAGGAAAGATTACATACATTTCAAAACTCCCACTAGTCAAGCACATTAAAAGAGCTTAAAATTCCCATGTTTTTAACATGTTTCAGGAACACTATAGGTCGAAGACCCTTGGTTAAGGGATCAACTAACATGGACTCTGTAACTATATGCTCAACGACTATGTCTTTATTCTTCACTAGGTCTCTGACAATCAGATACTTTAATTCCATGTGCTTAGAACAACTAGAAGTCTTGTTATTTTTAGTGTAAAACACTGCTGCACTATTATCACAATAAATTCTGAGAGGCCTAGCAATGGAATCCACAATGCGAAGTCCAATCACCAGGTTTCTCAACCAAACAACATGAGTAGCAGCCGCATAATAAGTAATAAATTCAACTTGTATAATAGAAGATGTAACCATAATCTACTTCTTGCCCTTCCAAGATATCACATCCCCAACCAACATAAAGATGTAACCAGTAGTCGATTTAATATCATCAGGGCTCCCAGCTAGATCTGAGTCACTATACCCTATTATCTCTAAGTTGTCAAATCTTCTATACACAAGCATATATTCCTTGGTTTTCTACAAGTATCTCATCACTTTCTTAGCGGCTACCCAATAAGCATTACCAAGATTAGACATGTACTTACCCAAAACACCAATTATATAAGCAATGTCAGGCCTAGTGCAAACCTGAGCATACATCAAACTACTCAATGCACTATCAAATGATATGTTCTTCATCTCTGCCTTTTCAATTTCATTCTTAGGACACTGGCTTTTATTGAATTTGTTACCCTTGACAACTAGTACATCACCGGGTTTGTAATTTTGCATGTCAAATCAAATCTTTCTAAGACTTTATTAATATAAGCCCTTTGAGATAAGCCAAGCAAGTTACGAGATCTATCCCTATAAATTTCAATTCTCATCACGAAATTTGCCTCACAAACATCCTTCATCTTAAAATGCGTCGTTAGCATCTGCTTAGTTTCATTCAATAAGCCAAGATCACTGCTTGCAAGTATAATGTCATCAACATATAAAACGAGAAAAATGAACTTACTCCTACTGACCTTTAGGTATATACATTGATCAACTTTACTTTCTTAAAAACCTAAGGAGGTAACAACTTCATCAAATTTCAGGTACCACTACCCAGAAGCCTATTTCAGACTATAAATAGATTTCTTCAATTTGCAGATGAAATGCTCATTACCATTTGACTGAAAACCCTCAGGTTGTTGCACCTATACTTCCTCAAGGAGATCACCATTCAAAAAGGTTATCTTGACATCCATTTTATGTAACTCCATACTGAAATGTGCCACAAAAGCCATGACAACTCTAATTGAATCTTTACTAGGTACTGGGGAAAAAGTTTATGTGAAGTCAATGCCCTCTCTTTATGTGAAACCTTCCGCTACTAGCCTAGCTTTATATCTCTCATCTTGACCCTTCGAGTCATTTTTGGTTTTAAAAACCCATTTACAACTAATCACCTTACAATTTTTAGGCAATTCAACAAGTTCCCACACTTCATTGTTAACCATAGACTGCATTTCTTCTTTCATAGCATCTACCCACATATTAGAATGAGCACAAGGCATCGCCTCCTGATAAGATTTGGGGTCAATATTATCCCCAATATCATACATATCCCCACTCAAATAAACAAAGTAATTGCTAGAAATAGCTAGTCTCCTCTATCTAACTGACCTTTGAAGAAGTGCTTGCATAATAGGTTCAACGGGTTGAGGAGTATCACCTAGTGTAGGAGGGTCAGCAACATTATTAGGAGGATCAACCAGAGTAGGGGATTCAACCATATTTTCAACTAAAGGAGCATCATCCATGTTCTCGATAGGAACAGTAACTATAGGTATGTTATCAATGGCAACAGGCAAAGAAATCATCTCACGCACATTAGTATTGGAATCAATAGCAGGAATAATAGTTTCAGCCTTATCCAATTCCAAAAATTTTGCATTCATAGATTCCACAATTCTAGGATCACTTCTAGGACAATAGAACCTATACCCTTTTGCATGGTCTGGATATCCAATGAAGTAGCAATGGGTAGTTTTAGGGTCAGTCTTTTACCCTAAGGGATTATAGATCCTAACTTCTGCAAGATAACCCCACACATGAATGGTTTAAACTGGGTTTTCTACCTGTCTAAAGTTCAAAAAGTGTTTTTGGAACAGATTTTCTAGGAACTCTGTTAAGAATGTAAAGGCAGTTTTTAAAGCTTCTCCCCATAAAAAATCTGGCAAATTAGTTATGCTCATCATGCTCCTTATGATATCTTTTAAAGTGCAATTTTGCCTTTCGGCTACACCATTATGTTTAGGACTACCAGGCATGGTATATTATGGAACAATTCCACAATCTTGCAAAAATTTGGCAAATGGTCCCATATGTTGTTGTCTAGCATCAAATCTACCATAATACTCACTACCACAGTTAGATCTCACCACCTTAATGACCTTTCCTAACTGTTTTTCAATTTCAGTTTTAAAAATTTTGAATTTCTCAAGGTTATCAGATTTTTCTTTGATTAAATAAAGATAGCCAAATTGGAAAAAGTGATCAATGAAGGTAATAAAGTACTTGTTACCACAAATAGTAGGAGGTAAAGGTCCATTAATGTCTGTGTGAATGATTTATAAGAGACTTAGACTTTTATTTGCATCTTTCTTTTTGGTCTTAGATAATTTTCCTCTAATGCAATCTACACATGTCCCTAAATCATTAAAGTCTAAGGAAGGTAAAATATTATCTCTTATTAATCGCTCTACCCTTTCCCTAGAGATTTGACCTACGCGTTTGTGCCATAATAACAATGATTTCCCTTTTATCCTAGACCGCTTAGCAAGAGTAGTCTCAACATTGAAAGATGTATAAAAATTATTAGAAGCCAAAGATAGTTTATATAAACCATCCACTAAAAAACCAGATCCTATTATCGCAGAATTAAAAACAATGTTGTTTTTTCACCACCACAAGAAAAAGTAAAACCAAGCTTATCTAGGCAAGAAACTAAAATCAAATTCCTTCTAAAGGAAGGTACATAAAAGGTATTATGTAAAATAAGTTCATGCCCTAAATGTTAGCCCCCAAAAGTTTTTTAGTTAAGCATGATTTAAATAATTATGAGGTTTGGATAAGTGAATTCTGGGAGTTAATTTTTTTTTATTTTTTATGTCTATGTTAAAGGTATGTCTTGGGTTAGTTGGATTAAAGGTGGTAAAAATTCATAAAGGAGTATTTTGGGTGGTTTACTTAAGGTTAGAAGCAATAAGGCATTAAAGGAAGGGTAAAGTGGACTTTTCTCACTCATTAAGGGTAGAATGGGAAGAGGAAAATGTTGTCTTGTAAATTAGAAGACCAAAAACGTG
>JANZXP010081090.1:0-30011 GCA_027576715.1 Erythroxylum flavicans
ATAAGGTACGAATTAAATTTCGCTTTATTATGATTCGTGTTAATCATTTTATAGAATTAAATAGATCTTGGTTTTCGGGAAATCAAAAGTCACGAAAAAGTTTCGTGATTATTCCGCTGCGGTCGGATAAGATCCGGATCCGATTTCCCAACAATCTTTGCATAGCTCAATAGCATGTAGTCCCTCCATCATTTGAGATCAGGGACTTATCTGAATAAGAGTAGTAATTGTAATTCTTTGCTCCTCTCCATTTATCAAATCATGAGATCTTGATACGGTTTTCCCTTTTGTAACAAATAAATTAGAAATAAATGAAAGCTTCTCTGTTTTCAAGGGATGGTTTTTAACTCTATTATTGAATTAAAGTATGTTTCGTATAATGTGTTTGTTTATATCCTTGAAGGCAATTGGTAGGTTTCAATTTAATGTATGACATTAGTATTTTAATCAATAAATGTGCTCTTTGTTTTTATGTATTTTTGTTAATTATATTATACTTAATATTAAAGATAAAGTACACAGAATAATTATTATAAAGTTAAGACTATGATAAAGTCATAATTATTATATTCAATTTGTATTTATGTATTATTCCTAAATTGTTTTTAACAAGATAAATGGAATAAATTAATAAAATTTAGAGAACAAGCAACAATTCTATAACTCAATATGTTACACCATCCAAGCTGAGAAATTAGTACTTACATAGTGAAATAAATTCAAAATTAGTACACTTTATGTTTCTTTCTTAAGAAGAAAGTGAGATATCTTCTAAATTTAATTATGGAGATATTTAAAACAAACATGTAGGTTGATATTTGAGAATAAGTTTACTAAACTGACCCTATTAAGGATCTTAAATGAAATATAACTTATGTGTCTATGGATTTTGACATTATGATAGTTTTATGATTAGTCTTTAAAATTAAAATTACCAAGGTATCTCATACAGGAATTACTATCTTTTGATACTACTTATGATCTATTCTATTTAGGATATATTAGTTCATTTCCAATATATTAGGAACTTAAAATAAGATTTAACTTGTTATCTACGAATTCGCTTATCTCTATATTTGCATTATGTGCATGTAATGAGCATGACTTCACTACTAAACTTGCATAATCCTACCACTCTTTTGACTACGATGACTCTTACCTCTTGTATACCTTCTCCTTTCAATAATTCACTCCATCTTCCCTTTCTCTTTATGTCATTCGATGTTCTCTTCAGGTCATCCACTACCTCCATTATAACCTCTGCTTCATTTCTCCTTAGGTTCATTTTCTTCTTATCTTAGTCCTAAGAGTTCAATCTTTATTGCTATTGATCTCCTTCAACCTTCCTATCCTGCTCCATACAATTTCCTTTCTTAGTATCACTAGATTTTTCTTTCCAACTTTTTTCCTTTTCTTACTCTTTAAGCTTTTCTTTTTAGGTATCCCACTTCCCCCTTCTCTTATTTTTTTTTTAATTCTTTTTTATGAAACCCTCTCTGACACTTTAAGAGTTTCTTCCTTAGGGTTTTGAATATTCATGATATGACATTTCCCCTAAAGTCTTATTCCAACAAGAAGGGTTCGCTAGAGGGGATCTCAAAGCTCCCCTAATTATAAAACCTAAGATGACTATCTCCAAAATATAGACATGGAAGAAATTTGTAATGGATTGATTATAATCACTAAAGTTGCATTATTGTCCTCTAAATTCCCATCAAAGAAAAACAATAGTTGTGCCAAACATTGGGACATTATAAGGAGTGGATAAGAAGTGGGAATCCACTTTAATTAGCTTTTTTATGGAAAAGAGGCTAACATTCCTAGCTATAAACGTATAGGCTCATATATAGTGGAAACACATAGGTCTTTTAGAGGTTTTGCTTAATGATGAGAACCTTTTGTCTCAGTAAGTGCTTGAATCATATTTATGGAATTATCAATTTGGATGACTCTTTCTTTAAACCTAGAAACTTGGTACCAAACTCCTCAACCTTAAGTAGAAGCAAATTCCTATATGATTGAATATTTTTTAAGTCCCACTTGAGTACTAACTAGACCACCAAAGGCCTAAGTCATTTAGCCAACTTTATTAAGAAACTTCTATGTATTATTAAACCAACTGCTACAATTGAAAGCATTTTTTGGAAATTAAAAGATTGATATTATTAAACAAAGGTCAAAGTTATATCATTAAAATTTAAGCAAGGCATATAGTCCTTAAAATAGTTGCAAAATAGTTCACACTTAAATTTGTATAAACTACCATACTAATACATTATTTCACTCCTCAAAGAGATTACAACCAATAGTGGTTTTAAAACATGAGTAATGTCCATAATAAATATTCCATTTTTCTTTGATTTCCCTTAATATAGCAAGTAAGAACCTCTAACTAACATTATTTTCCAAATCTATAGAACATTCTTTTGGATCACTATGCTAGCATCCAAGCTCTTATTACAACATACCCTTAGTTCCTTTCTCTTTAGAGACTATAAATTGAGCATGGAAGAGCAATTTTTGTAATATTAGTCTCATCCTTACTTATATTCTTAAGATTAGATGCCCATAGTACAACTTTGTCTTAAGTGTTTGCCTGACAACTAGACTCATGTCTAGCTAGTATACCCTTTCATAATAAGCTCGAGTAAAAACTAACAAAGAATAAGTGAATAATTGTTTCATAAGAGACCTAGCATAATCTATAGCTAGGATTCATCAAACAACCCACAAAACCCCTCAAATCATCCATGGTTAAAAAGTCTCCCTCTCATTGCCATCTAGAGTACAAAAGACGCCTTGGGAACTTGTTATTTGGTCCAGACCATATTATACCATGAGACTTTAGGGTAAGATCTTCTGAATAGTTCCATGATTTATTAGTGAATAGACTTAAATGGTTTTTAACCAAACTACTTTATCCTCCTTATTTGTTTGATAAATGTGTTGGAAAGCAACTTTGTATTGCCTCATGAACTCTTTTGTTACAGAGCTAGTTCCTTTAGTTGACTAGAACACAAATATAGCATTTTTATAATAAAAAGATCTTAGCCACTAAGCAGATTGAAACAAGTATAGTGGGCCTTGAATGCTCTAATTATCTCTCTATAACCAAGTTTTGTTTCCATTCCCATTCCTTATCTAGTTTAATAATTGCACAAAATCCTTTAACTTTAACATCTGTATCATACTTGAGGAGTCCAATCGAAGCTTTGCTCACCTTATGATTTTATTCTTTAAGTATTGACTATGCACCTATCTGATCTATGAGGAATATTTATTATTAGTTATTCTACAAATCCTTTTAGCTAAAAGGGATTTGTTAACAATTTGCATTAAAGAGATAACCAATCCCTCTTAATTCTTAGGTAAACATGCATCCTTCCAACTTACCATTGCCTTTTCTTAGCATTGCAATCAGCTAATCACAATAAGTTCTGAAAAGCCAATTACTTATTTTCTTTATGATCATATTATAACGGTTTTAGTAATCCCTCAACGAGATTTTCCTTGAAGTAATAGGAACACCCAGGTAAGTAAAAGGTGGGGAATGAGAAGATATGCGGGGAATGAGAAAATATGCCTGAGATCCTATATAAGTCAGAACCAAGATTAGTTACATCATTAAAAAACACGATGAAACATTTTATCCTTGTTGATCATAAAACCTGAGGTACTATTGAACTCCTCTAATGATTTCATAAAGAATGAAATAGGGTTAGAAGTAGCTAAAAAGAAAAACAATAAATAATAAAAAAATGCTAGGTGAGTTATTCCAAGTCTCTCTCTTTTTCAATAAAAATCAAATGGGATTGTCATTTCTGATATTTAGTTGGATAATCCTTAAAAAAACCTCCATACATATTGTGAAAAGATAAGGGGAAAGGATAGCCTAGAGCTTTCAAAACATTGGTGATAAAAGGCCAGTTAATGGCCAGTTAACCATTTTAATCGCTTAATGTAAATAAATTTTTAAAGCATAATTACATTTTAAACCTTGTAGACGATAGCTCTTTAGTAGATCTTATGTAATTAATACATTATCCCCAATGCTTTTACCTTTTATAAAAGCAGCCTTGGCATCACTAAAAATAAAGAGAATAGTTTTTTTAAACCTAAAAATAAGAATCTTTGAAATAATCTTGTGGAATATATTGTAGCAAGAGATAGGGTAAAATTCCTTTAAAGATAAAGGATTGGGGGTCTTAGGGACCAAGCACAGGTCGGTTTTATTCCAAGCTTTCACCATCTTAAATGTAGAGAACAATTCCAATAAAGCTTCACATACTTCTAATATAATGCCCCCAAGCTTTTAAATAAAAATATATGTTAAAGCCATCCAACCTAAGAGATTTGTTAGGGCCAAAATTGAAGAATACACCCTCTATTTAGTTAAACATTACTGGTTTTATAAGGAAGGCACTTCAGTGATGATTAGTGAGCCTAGACATTATCGAGAAAATGACTAGGTGAGAGGTAGAGAGATAAGTTGTAGTTCCCATTATATTCTAGAAGTATTCCCTAGCATATATAAGTATCTCAATCTAAGAATTGACCACTTACCCTATTTCATTCTTCAAAGAACTAATCCTATTTCAATTTCTTCTAGTTACGAGAGATTTATGGAAGAACATGTATTGCTATCTCCTCCTTTTAACCCTAACACTTTATACTTTATATGATTAATGAGTTATATAATTCAAATACTCATCTATTGCTTTCTTTTCAGCTAACTTTAAGCTCAAATCAGCTGGATGTATATAAAGCTCCTATTATTTCAATAGAAGATTCTCTCTGGCTCTCAAAAATAAGACTTCTAAATTAAGTAAAAACTTCAAATTTAACTTTTCATCACTTAAACTTCTGTGATTGCTCTTAATTTCTTGAAGAACTTAAAAGTCAAATCTTTGAACCATATGGTCTAGACCCTTTTAGATTGCATCTTCAAAGCCAAGTGATTAACATAAGAAATTGAAGAACATAAAAGTAGACTCTATTTTGGTTCATTATGAGTCCATATATTTTAATAGGACAATGATATAAACATCGATTATCATTAAATCTAGCACTTATGTATTGAAATTTTAGTAACCAATCATAATTTACCATGACGTTATTAAGTTTTTTCATAATTGAGCGTAAGCCTTATTGCATATTGTTTTAAGTGAACTAGTTTCTTATAATTATAAGATCAATAACTTCTAATTTAGATAGGCAAGAATTGAGTTTCTTGAAAGGCTTGTTAAGGGACTTGGCTCCTTCGGCCTTTAAGGAAAGAGTAGTAGAATTAAAGTCCCTAATTACAAGCCAAAGTTCTATAACTGAATTTTTGAACCTCATAAGGTTTATCCACTGATCATTTCTTTGATAGGAGAATTTACTAGCATATATGAAGGAGCTCCAGGCTCTTCCTATCCAATAACTTCAACTAGAATATGTAAACATTGAAAAGAAGAAGAGTAACTTAGAACATTGACAAAGAAGGAGCCATAAGCAACAACTGTTATGCCTAAATGATGATAGTCATGATTGGTTAAGAGACTCTATTTATTTTTTAGAAATTGAATGTTCTCGCATTTATTAACATTAAATTTTGTTTAAAAAGGTCAAAAATGATTAGCTTAAAATATTTTATGCAGTTAGTTACTATGAAATGCTTATTTAGGTCATTAATTCCATTTATGTTCCAAGTAAAAATAGACATAGAATATTAAGAAGAGGGGTAAAGGTTTCCCCTTTGGCTTTATAACTTGATCTTCTTCTTCCTATTTTCTTTAATGCCTCATTATCTTAAGAGGTGTCAGACTTCACCACTATTGGAATAGGTACCAATGGTATAAAGAAAACTTCATTTAACCATTTAAGATTAGCCCCAGCTTAGAGGGACTGGAGGCTTCAAACTTATCCATTACTTTAGGATTCAAAGGAACAAATAAGAGGAAAATGATAGGTTCTTTGAGATACTCACTTAGAACCACTAGTTGGGTATGGTTAGAAAAGCCTCCATACTAGACACTGAAGGTCTAGTTTCTCTATGATTATATGGTCCTTCATTTGAAGTACCTAAAGAAGACTCATTAAGGGCCCCTTGTGAGTTTCCTTCATCACATGTCTCCATTAACTCCATAATTTAACTCTCTTAAGCCTAGTTCTTATGGGATGTGAAGTTTTACCTTGTTGTGGAAAGGAAGGTCTGTATTGGTAAGCGACCTCTACAAAGTCCTTAACCAGGCTATCTTTCTCCTTTAGTCTTAGAAGTTGTATCTCATTAAGTAAGTCATAATTTAAACCCATATTAACTCATACTCTATCATACATCACTCTTCTTCTTATAAGTATGGCCTTATCCATAAATAGTATCCCACTTATCTAACTCACCAGATGGATTAAGCCCATCATAGACTAGTATTCAAAGGAAAATTAGTGGACTTTAACCTATACAGGCACCGATTTTTACTTGATCTTCTTTAATTTAGTCCAATATTTTAAGATGTGTAAGAAAATGGGTGAGCTCTTGTAATGCTAAGAGTTAAACTTATTCACTTCTAAAGCATTGTTCCTAGAAGAAAATTTGAATAGAAAGATTTAGTCCTTATTCAACAGCACCTCTTGTAAACCATTCCTTTTCCAATTTTTCATAGCCAAAAGTTTGATAATTAGGAAAGGAGGTCTCCTTCCTAAAAAAAATTCAATGATGGTAGAAAAACATAATGATGCACCCTCTCTCAAAAGGAACAGAGTAGGACAGAGTAGGAGAGATAATGAGGGATCCTTTATTCAAGGTTGAAGGATAGTACTTTAGCATAGAATCATAAGATTCTCCTAAAACCCCTTCCAATCCAGCTTAAGGTATGAGTTGGAAGTTGGAAATTTATATGAGGAGGGAGGAGGAATATTAGTAGGGATGTCTAAGGACTGAGAAGCAAGTCAAGGAAAAATGGGAAAGTGATTAGTGTTGAACTGTCCAATGTCTAAAACAATAGTAGCCATTGTTGAAAAAGGTAATTAAAAACCCACCCCCTAAGAAAAAAAATTATGAAGTTAGTTTCAAAAATGGAAAAGGTAGATGGCATTAAGAAAAAAATGATAGGAATAACCACATCAAAATAAACAACTAATAGTGAGGTATTAGGTTAGATGCTGGAATGAAAATCAAAAGTCAAAAATAGAGAATTAAAGAGGAAAGTATAAGCAAATAGTAGGAAAAGTAAATAGTGGGGAAGGTGAAGGCAATAGGAAGTGGAATAATCAACCCATGAAAGCCCTAGATCTTAGAAAGAATTGAGAGCTTCTCTCTTCTCTTACAATGAAGGTAATCCCATAAGAAACAATGCCAAGACCTTTTAAAATAAATCCATATTATTAAATTTGATGAAGAAGGTACGTTGTTTAAAGATAATGTAAACGTCAACTATAATTAAAAGCATAATAAAGCACAATAACCACAAGAGTGGAGAACTACAGACAAGAAATTCCATAAAAGATATTATATGGAACTCACAAAGAAGGATCTTGTTTAGAACAAAAATGTAAAATCATGTAGCGATAGAAGAGGAATAGAGAATAAAAAAAAAGGAACCAAATGGAGGATGATAATTTCATAAAAAAAATAAAGAAATGCACTCCTCTGAGTCTCAAGAAGTAGCATCTCCATAAGGAAGAGAAGGCATCACTTAGATTAAAAGTTCTATTTAAAAATTTTATAAGCTAGATCGACATACTCAAGTAATTCTTTCTAAAATATGAGATTAGAGGGAAAACCATGCCATATTTTAGGAGCCTTTAAGTACCCTTATAAGCTCTCCTGAAATAATCCCAAATAAGGTCCTAAAGAATGAATCATAGATTTGTTTCTAGGTTAATACTAGGAGGAAAAATAAAAGAAAATAGAAACCTTTATCATCCTCAACCAAATGACCATATTATCTTCGAATATAAGAGAGCTCAATATCCTCAATAAATAGAAATGGTAGCTGATTATATCTATAATACTAACCGCTTTCTTATAGGGCTTTTGGAAACTAAAATTAAGGAGAAAAACTGTGAACACTTGAGTTTTCTTAAAAAGCATTGGCCTATAATCTCTAATCACTCTCACCACTACAATGGTAGATTTATTGGGGCTTTTGATCTAAGATAATTGGATGTGACAACCTTGGTTATTAAGGACTAGCTGATACACCTATATATCTATTGAAATCAACACAATACTGGTTTCTATATCTCCTTTATCTATGCTTTTAACCATAATTTTCAAAGATAGTTTATGGACTAAGCTTAAAGAGATTGAGAATAATAAGAATGATCTATGGATAATTATAGGGGACTTTAATTATATATATCAATCATATCGTGTTAAAGGGAATTTGAGGCTAAGGATCCATACTGATGAACTTATTAATTGCATAAACCAAATACAAGTCACTAATTTTAGTATAGTAGGACATTACTTCATAGAATAGCAATAAAAAATGTTATTATACTAAAGGAAGAAGATGGATAAGGCTTTGGTGAATGGAAGATGATTGTAAAATTACCAAAGAGAAAACCATTTCAACAGCCAACTACTATCAGATTACACTCTTATACTTGTTTAAAACATATTCAGTTACTAAAAGGGGTTAATTCCTTTAAAATTCAAAAGTCATTTAACCAATGTGGAGGGATGTAAGTATGCAATTAGGAGGTGACCCATCTTGGAATTATAAGGGAATAAAATGTTCAAATGCCTAAAAAAGTTACAATAGGTAAAGAATAAGTTAAAATAACTTAACAAAATAAAAGGTCTTGATACGTAAAAGGAACTATAAGAAATAAGAGAAGAACTTGAAAGGATCTAGAATAATCTTTATAATAGTCATCACCTAAACCTTATTGAATGGAGAATATAACACTATAACAGTATAATCAACTAGCTGAAATATGGTTTCCTACCATAAGGTAATGATTTAGGATATTATGTATGAAAGATGGTTATAAAAACCCACTTCTTCTATGGCTAGTTACTTTTGATGAAAAATACCAATAAAATCTGTGGCTTAAGAAATGAACAAGTTTTATTACTTACTACAAAGGAGGAACTCCATGTTAAAACTTAATCTCTCTTCACCAACTCGATTGGTAAATTAATAGATGTTGTCTCATCAATTAAAGTGCTCAAAATAATAGTCAAGTAGGTAATTCCTCCTTAAGATGCATAAGTCATAATAAGACCTATCATAACTTATGAAATCAGATAAACTACATTTGTGTTTTATCTTAATAATACATGGGCCCCTGATGATTTAAATGCCTTCTTTTATCACAAAACATAGATATAGACAAGATTTGTAGTGACTAAAATAATAAAGGAATTATCACCAAAGGAAGAATGACGAAGGAATTGAATAAAACCTTCACTTGCCTAGTTCCTAAGGTATATTCATCAAAGTCTATTTTTGATTTTAGACCTATATCTTATTATAACATAATCTATAAGGTCATTGCCAAGATTCTAGTAGATAGATTTAAGCTAGAATCCTTTAGACTTTTTAATAAAGATTTAAGCTATAACCCTTTAGACTTGATAATAACTCTTAAGGGACCTTCTTCAATGGAAATTCAATACGTGACAACATTTTTTTAGTGCATGGACATATTAAGAACTATAATAGGAAAAAACCAAGAAAAAACTATGATATCAGAGTGAATTTTCTGAAAGCATTTGATTCAATTGTTGAAGGTTTATTTAAAAAACCGTGGATGCTTTTAGGTTCATTACTACTATTTCATTGTTTGGACCACTTCATGTTTTAAAATTGTCTTATACAAGATACTTATCAATGGGGAGCCTATAAAGCTAGTTAACAAAGGTAGAAAATTAAGGCAAGGGGACCCTATTTCCCCTTACCTTTTTACCTTAACCATGCAAGTCCTTATTAAGTTGATCAGGAATTTAGCAAGCTAGGAAAAGAAATTCAATTTTGATTCTAGTTGTAAAAGATTAGGAATAACCAAATTTTCCTTTGTGCGTGACTTGATTTTATCATTAAAGTCTAATCCTAACTCAGTTGGGCCCTAATGAAAACTTTTAGTACATTTAAAGTACTCTCAAAACTCATTACAAATAAGGAAGAGTTTCAGCTCTTTGTCTTTAACAATACTGATAATATTACAAGTTGGATAGCTTGTATCATTGTCATTAAGCTTGCTAAACTTCCTATTACATAACAACTACCCCAAAGAGACCAAAATTTATAGCCTTCACACATTTTATTGAAATGATCAATTTAATGATTAATGGTTCGAGCAATAGATGCCTATTAATATTAGGGTGAGTACATCTTGTTTAGTCTATATTATTATTTTCTTTTTATTTTTTTGTTCCTTTTGTTTTATATCTTACAAAGATGTTGGCCTCATATTGGATGGATCTTATTTCAAAAAAATTATCTTACTCAGGAAAGTACCATAAACTTTCTCACTTATTATATAAACTTATATTATATACATTAGGGACAATATACAACTTTAAGTGTGGGGAAGGGGTAACGAGTTTAATGATTTTCTTAAACTTATTATAATCTTGGTTATGAAATTTTATAAATTGACATTTTACATTAATTGAAATCTATCTTTCAATATTGTATTTCATTATTGAATATTGATTTGAATTAGTATGCAAAAGGATAAGAGTTAGGATAAATTTTCTTTTATAGGTCATATTTTTATTAATCATTGAGACAGTTATTGTAGGTCATATTTTTATTAATCATTGAGATAGTTAAGTTGAATGAAAATTGCAGAATATTCAAACATATATACCCATCTTTTCATTAGCTTTTAAGCCTAAGAGAAAATTTCAAAAAATTTAAGCTCATATTATTTTCATGTATGTTATCGTGCGTAGTTAAAAGATTCTATAACTTACCTTTTTTTATGCATATTGAGACCAAAGTTGATAAACTAAAAGCACTGAAATGATAAAGGTACTTAGATTCAACAATTTGTTGTAGAAAATTTCTTTGATAATTACATTACCTTATATTTATCCCTGATGTGTGCTTAATTGTTTATACATTAACTCCTTAACACTTAGTGATTAATGCTTTGAAACACTTAAGATATTCATTTTAGTTCATAGTTAATTTTAGGTACAATTTAGAAGTTAAAGAGCTAAAATAAGTTAAAAGCACATTTTTTGAGCCATCCTCTTAATGTTCAAACTCAACTGTCTTTGCAGAACAAGAAGGAGATGGATTAAGGTGAGGATTAAGCAAGAAATTATAAAAAGAACAACAATTCGGCATGATCTGGGAGATTCACAGTTGGAAAAATAGTCGTGTATCCAATCGTGTATCATCATCACACCCAGTCCAAATCCCAATCCAATGCAAGGTCTGGGGAGGTCTGATAATACGCAGCCTTATCCCTATAGAGTAGAGAGGTTGTTTTCGGTATACCTACAGGCAAATATGACAATTAAAAAAGTGATGCAGGTTAAAAGAGTAGATATGTTAAAAAAGTAGATAAATAAAACTAAAATAAATAAATAAAGTAAAATAAAATAAAATAGTTGATATAGTGCCTAGATCTGCTAATACCTGATAAGCTGCAAAGTACGACTCTTCATGTGTTGAGTTGTGCTAGGGATCCTTGCTTAATAGCCATGTAAATATGAACAATCCAATGGTATCAAATGGCCTCAAGGGACCTTTCCCCATACACCAGAGATGAAAAGCCAAGTAGTATGACAGAAAGACTTGTCCATGACTTGCAACTAGAAAAGACAAGTTGGACATTAGGGTTAGACTTCCTAAACGGTAAATACGCCGTCAGTGCTTTACAGTAAACGGATCCCAATAACTTCCATGACTTTTTTGGAGCACTTTAAAGGATATCGTTTACCTGTATCCTAGCACGCTATAATTTTCTATTTCTGGACAATTCCTCTGTAAGAGCCAACTCTGTCATATCCTTCTTGATCATTTCCCTTTAGTTCTTATTTGGCCTTCCTTTTCTCGTCTTACAGTCATGAAAGGTTATTTTCTCACAACATCGCACAGGGACATTAGGGTGCCTCCTGCTTTTATGCCCAAACCATCTAAGCCTGATCTCTCTAAACTTATTGGCAATACTAACCATTTGTAGTTTGTCTCACTACATGATTCTGGACCTTATATCTTCTGGTAATGTCACACATCCATCGAAGCATACACATCTCAGCTACCAACAACTTTCTTATATGTCTATATTTGGTGGGACAACATTCCGACCCATATAACATGGTTGGCCAAATCACCATTCTATAAAATTTCCCTTTAAGCTTTAATGGCATCTTTTTATCACATAATACCCCTAATGTGCTTTGACATTTGACCTACTCGGATCTGATACGATGGACTATATCAATATTGATATTACCATTACTCTAAATGATAGACCTGAGGTATTTAAAACTCAATTTTTGTGGTATGGCATCAGTACCAATTACTACCGCCACCTCATAGACCATCTGGCTTCCTAAAAAGTTGCATTCTAAGTACTCTATCCTAGTCCTACTCATTGTAAAACCTTTCGACTCTAACGTTTCTCTCCAACATTCTAACTTAAAATTGACCCCCTCCCTGGTCTCATCCATGAGGACAATATCATTAGTAAATAACAGACACCAAGGTACCTCTCTTTGAATATGTTTGGTAAGCTCATCCATCACTAATGCAAATAGAAAATGGCTTAAGGCAGAGCCTTGATGTAGCCTAATATCAATAGAAAAAGTTTCCGTGTTGCCTCCTATCGTTCGTACACTAGTCATTGCTCTTTCATACATATCCCTAATTACGCATATATAAGTCATAGGAATTCCTTTTTGGATTGTATCTTAGCGAAATCTTCATTTTTTGGTTTGTATAGTTGGATGCACAGTCGTGCACCCAACCTTCCATCTTCCTAAAACCTTAGTTTTTCATATAAAGTGACATTTAAGTGACTTAAAGGGGTAAAATCGAGAGAACTCTGACTTATTTGGGATTTATAGAGGGCTGATCTTCCTATTTTCTAGTTCAAAGGTGAAATTGAAGCCAAGGATCATATTTAGGTGTATCTTCATTATGTATTGTTAAACTTCTCTCTCTTTAGGGATTATTTGTGTTATTCTATATTTATTGATTTAGGCATTTATGTACAAATGATCTAAATATGTTCATTAGATTATTTTTATGTTAACGCATTGCTATAATCTTAAATACGATATGTAATAATTATTTTTTGGATTCATTTATGGCACCTAATGGTGTTGAATCATTAAAGATAACGTAACATAGGTTAAATGATCTGAGCTTGTGTGGTTGTTGCCTAAATTAATCTATTTTCCTAATTTGTAATAAAGTTGTCTTACTAAATCTAGAGAGCTTATTCTAGGTTGTTCTATAGTTAGGTTTAGTTAAAGAACTTGTTTTAATTAAACACAACCTAAGGCAAAACCGAGATTAACAGAGCTTACTGTTAACCTACGATTAATAGTTTCTAGGAAATGTGTGAAAACAACAATTCAATGAATTATGTTTAATTATGTGTAAGCTGAGATTGAAACTATAACCAAATTCCAAAATCATTCATCAATTTTCTCATGTTTATGCTTTTTAACTTGATTTACTTTCATTAGTTTAGTTTTACTTTATTTTTTTATTCAAAACTAATCAAACCCCCGGTATCCTAAACATCGATTCCTTTCTTTACAAAAGCATTACACACACTCTCTATAGATACGATCCCTACTCACCACTATTATAAAATTAGTTGTGTAGAGTTAGGTTTATTTTATGGTTTATTTGACATGCATCAACAATTTTGACATTGTTGCTTAGGAGTGTGATGTTTTAGTTTTAGTTTTTGATTTCAATTGTTGTTTTGTACATATTTGTTTATAATTACTTCTTTAATTATTCCTTGATCTTTTCAGTTTTTTTATGTTTGTGAATAAAAAGGACATAGCGAAAGGAGTATATCACTAATGGATATTATCAATGCTATTAGTGGAATTTTTTCCCATAACCTATATTCCCAATCCTTTAACCAAGTATGGAGTAATCATATGAACTTTAGTTATGGAGGGCATAACCAACAAAACTAATTCCTAAATAGGCTGCAGGATTCATAGAAATTCCCGTATAGACCAAAAGCCTCTTATTCCGACTCAGGTATATCTCTAAAAGACTTCGTTATGTCTCTTGCTACTAATACTCTGCAATTTCAGCAAGAGGTGATACAATTCCAACAAGATATAAGGTCTAGAATCCAGAATTTGGTAATTTAGATAGGTCAGTAGACGATAGCTATCAACCGCCTAGAATCACAAAGAGGAGAGATGCAACCATCGCAACCTGAGGTGAATCCAAGAAAAGTTATTAAAAAAAACTTTACAGAGTGGAAAGGAGTTTCAGAATCTTAAGATGACAACTCAAAGGATTGCTATTAAAGAAGAAGTGGAGAAGGAGCTCAAAGGAGAAAAGGATATATCATTTAGCTCTAAAGTGAGTACGGAGTCTATAATTATCGTTAAGACTAACCATTCACCTCTACCTAGCAGGTTAAAGAAATTAAACAAGGAGGAAAAGGGTGAAGAGATATTGGAGATTTTTTAAGAGTGCAGGGACTCAATAGAGATTAAGAGTTTGAAGATAGGGGAGATAATGAATGTGAGTAATCATTAATTTAGGCCCTATCATGAAGAACCTCAAATGGAGAAAGTAGAAACTGTGACATCTAAAGATCATAATTTTGTCACATGATGAGGAAAACAAGAATTTGAGTCAGCGATAATAAACAAAGGTGCTGCTTAGAAGGCAACCTAAGGGAAGTTTATTTCTTGTCATTTATATTCTCATATTTATTGTTTATGTTAAATGCTTCTTTTCTTACATTTGATGTTGCATTGGGGACAATGTCAGTTTTAAGGGTGGGGGTAGGGATCTTAGTTTTCATGCATGTTTTTAAGATTGTTTTTTGCTTATGTGTGTTTCTTAAGTGTATTAAAAATTAAAAAACAAACAAACAAACATGCTCTCTTTTTTATTGCTTTTAGGATTATATCATCATAATTAGATAGTAGAATTAACTTGAAAAATTCATGGAAACTTGAGCATGTAATTTTATTCTTATGATTGGTTAATGTACATTAACCATGTAAGAGTAGTTACTAGTGGGTAGACACAAGTCAGTGAGATTTTAAGCCTTTATAGACTGGCATGTCCATATTAGTTTCATTGTCTTTTGTTTGTGTAATCTCCATGACATATACATCTTAATTTTTCTTTAATTTTCTATTTAAGACCACATTATTATCACATGTGTTAACATGAAAATGATATAGGCATTCTTTTTTCACAAGTGTTAACATGAAAATGATATGGGCATTCTTTGTTTCACAAGTTACATAATCCAAATAGCCTACCTATTAATATGAATTTTTCCTTTGTTAAGATCCCTTAAGCTTTATTTACCTTTTCTTTTTGTTTTAATCACATTGCATGCCTTAAAACCTAACCAAATGTCCTACCTAAGCTTTAAATCTAGTGGAGCATTTGTTGATTAATAATGATTGTGGATGCACAAAAGTATAAGTGTGGGAGTGTGCACAAATGTGGGTTAGTTATAATTGTTGGAATGTCATTTTATCTCTTATCAATGAATTCCAAGTGTTGATGTAGCTTCTTTCAATTTTTATCAATGAAAAAGAAAAAGAAAAGAAAAATAAAAAAGAAAAAATATTTAAATAAAAGTATCAAGGAGGAAATGCAATTGTTTTACAAAGTTAGTCATGAGTAGTTTTTCCTCCTAAAGTTGTATGGAATGGGTGATTTGAGTATGATGCATATAAGGTAGATGTTGTTTTAAAAAATCATCACTTATGGTTATAATGTATTGTTTGTCATCAATTGTTATGAGTGATTCATGCTTCATATGGTTTATAGTGTGAGAGCTTGAATTTGAGCTGTGAAACATAGTTTTTTCATTCATAATAGCTGATGGTACCTAATTTTGGGTGAATGTTAGTTTTTACGCTTGATATTATATTGAGTGTTACTCTTACTTCACTAGCTTTGTCGACTTTTGTACTACATTACCCAAATAAATCTCACCTTGGCCTTTTCCTACAATAAAACCTTTGAAAAGTCCTTTGATGCATGATTATGCATGTGAATCTTAGTGGTGGAGAAATGAAATGATATGCAAAGTTATGGAATGTTATGATTATAAACGGTGTTTTGAGTGTACCTATGAATCTATCATAATTGAACACATTTTGTGAAAGTCTACTCCTAAATTGCTCTGCTTTTGAAGAAAATGATTGTTGATTGATCATGAGTAGAGGCATTGAATGTTGAGTCTTATTATGGTTTAGAAAGTTATTTCTCTTTTCTTATGACTGTCTATTCTTGGGAAATATGGAAATAAGTAAGTGTTTTTGTTTGTGACTTTGATTTTGTTGTTTTGCCTGAGGACAGTCAAAAGCTAAGTTTGGGGGAATTTAATATGTGCTTGATTGTTTAGACATTCACTCATTAACAATTAGTGATTAATGCTTTGAAATGCTTAAGATATTCATTTTAGTTCATATTTGGTTTTAGGTCAATTTGGAAGTTCAAGAGCTAAAATGAGTTAAAAGAACATTCTTTGAACCATCCTTTTGATGTTCAAACTCAATTTTCTTTGTGGAATAAGAAGGAGATGGATTAGTGTGAGGATTATATAAGAAATTACAATAAGAACAACAATTTATCATGATCTGGGACATACAAGGCCACGTATCTACTTACATAACTGTATATACATTCGAAAGATGCATTTTTGACATACACAGTTGTCTAACAACGTATCCTCACAAAATATTCATTTTTTGGTTTGCACGGTTGGATGCATGGTGGTGTACCTAACCATGCATCTTCCCAGAACCCTAGTTTTTCATATAAACTGACACTTGATCGGCTTAGAGGGGAATGGATCGATTTTGAAATGAAAAGGGAGATAGAGCTCTAATTTCTTTTGGGATTTATAGAGGGCTAATCTTCCTATTTTCCAGTTTAAAGGTGAAATTGAAATTGATGATCATATTTGGGCGTTATCTTTATTATGTATTTTTTAACTTCTCTCTCTTTAGGGATTGTTTATGTTATTCTATGTTTATTGATTTGGGTATTTATGTAAAGATGATCTGAATGAATTCATTAGATTTTTTTATATAAATAATGGTGTTAAATCATTAGGGATAACATAATATAGGTTAAATGACCCGAGCTTGTGTGGTTATTGCCTGGATTAATCTATTTTCCTAATTCGTATATGACTATCTTACTAAATCTAAAGAGCTTGTTCTAGGTTGTTTGATAGCTAGATTTAGGTAAAGTGCTTGTTTTAATTAAACAAAATTTAAGGGAAAACTAGGGTTAACAGAGCTTATTGTTAACCTATAATTAATAGTTTCTAAGAGAGGTGTAAAAACGACAATTCAATGAAGTATGTTTAAATTTGTGTAGGCTAAGATTGAGTCTATAAAAATCATTCATCAAATTTCTTATTTTTATGCTTTTTAATTTGATTTGTTTTCATTAGTTCAATTTTACTTTATTTTGTTATTTGAAACTAACCAATCCCCATATCCTAAACACTGATTCCTTTCATTACAAAAGCTTTACACACACTCTCTATATATATGATACTTACTCACCACTGCTATAAACTTAATTGTGCAAAGTTAGGTTTATTTTATGGTGCATTTGAAACGCATCAGCAATCCCTTAGGAATAACCAAGTTGGGCCTTGGCCTTTTTCATTTATTTTAACCAAATTATTGACCTTATTCTAATTCCTTTTTTAAGCCTTTTTATTGTTAAAACCCTAAAGGCTATTTACAATACTGAATGTTTGAAACTTGAAATTTTGATAGGTTTAATATTTCTTTAATCGTGGTATATAATGAATGCTCGAAATTATTGTGATTAAAAAAAAGAACATAAAACAAGAAAAGAAATAATATATAGTACAAATAAGTTTATGATGAAAGGATCTTTGTGTATTGTGAACAAGTTTTATGTAATATTCTCTTTTGCAAATTTCCTTTATATCACCTTTTTTAAATCCCAATCATACCATACCTATGCCCCATTATAACCCTTATAAAGACCTTTTGATTTCTTTAAATTTATATATAAGTGATGGAGATTTGATAAAATTGCAAGCTTATAATAAGAGTTCTCTCATGCATTGATTAAGAGTTTGATACTTTTCATCCTAAACACTTGAGTGTATTAAGTGAAATCTTGGTGAGTGTGTAAAGTTTTATGTTTTAGATTTAGATGAGGTTATTGATGTGATTACTATTAATATTGACTTAGGAAGTTAGTTTTAGGATAAGTTGAATCTAATTGTATGTTAATTTGATTTAATATGATACGATGATTTATAAGATAAATGGACAGGTTAATATTAATGAAGGATAAATGCTGTAAAATTTATAATTTTGAATATGATTTTCTTAAGGATAAACAAAAGCTTAAGTGTGGGGATGTTTGATAGACGCGTATTTGATTATATTTATAGACCTATATTTGATTAGTTTGCTTGATATTTTGTAATTTTGTTATATATCTGGTACTTAATTCACTATAACTGCATTTATACTTTATAATTGCCTTCATGGACTAAAAGGAGAGGAATTCGAGTGAAATCGTGGCATAAAATGAAGATTTGAAGTAATAAGGAGATACGTGGCCATGTATGTGACTATGTAAGTCTCTCAAAACATGTAAAGTCACGATTTTAAACATTTCTAGAGATACATGGTTTGATATACAGTCGTGTATCATACTGAGTATATCCTAGGAACCCTAAATTTCACTAAAAAAAGACTAGAACAGAGGCAAACAAAGGGATCAAGCTTAAAGAGGCAATTCCAAACATAGAGATTATTCAGAAAAGGTGACATTGATCCAGAGGCATGGAAAACATGAAGAAATCATCGACATATCCAATAGAAAACAACAATAAACCTTTACCTTATAAGAACATTCGATAGAAAAGAAAGGAGATATAGAGCTATGAACTCCTCATTTTTATTTTTGTCTTCTTGTTTATTTTTTATTTTGTTTTTTATCATGTGTAAGTGTGCTAGTTGTGCTACAATATGTTTCAACTCTTTTATTTAATGCAATTGTTTTGGATTAATCTATTGTGATTCAACTATGTGTTTAATATATGTTTTGATAGGTCCGAAATATTATATCATAATCTAATTTCATAACATAGAGATTAAGAAATCCTGTGTATGAATAAATCTATTGTAATTGAAAGAAGTTGATTGTAAACCTAGAGATAGATAAATCATTTATATTAGTGTCAAACCTAATGGTGTAATTCACAAATTGGTAAAGCAATCTTAGAAACTTTAACCTAAGTAATTTGGTTGATAACCCTAAGATTAGTTTTTAGTAGTCTCAAGTGAGTTATTAACATACAATAGAAATTTCCATGGTCCAATAATCAATAAAGCAATTGCATTATAAAAGGTTAATTATCTAATGGTTTTAGAGGGATTCATTACTTAGGCACTAATTCTTGATATTAGTTGTTTTCTAAGTGATTTTCTTTGTTCTCTGATCATTATTGTTTCCTGCTAATTGTTTAAGTTTTATTTTCCTTGTTAAAACCAAAATCAAATTCATAGACTAGATAATTGGATAACTGTAATTAATAGTATTCATTATCTTCATGGGATTTGACCCGTACTTACCTATGCTAGCTATAACTACACCATGCACTTGCAATAAATTTAATATTGGTATGGAAATAAACCAATCGGTTATGTTTTCTTTTTAATTTAGGAAAATTGGAGAAGGAAAGGGTCAGTAGATCAAAAATGAAAAAACCTCATAATTAAAGGTCAAAGTCATTTACAGTTGTTTAAAATGAATATATAAGTTTTATGTTTGCAAGTTATACCTAAATCAATAAACACTAAATTATTTTTTGTGCCTTGTTTTCTTCATATAATAGAGTGAGAAGGAATTACATGGATAATAGTGTGATAGAGTCACATTTTATAAAGTCACTCACTATAAGGAAGGTAAAAGAAGGGTGTCAAAAGAAGCTTAAATCAATTATGTAAGTATAAAAGTTTGTTCAGTATTTTTGTTCGTTTATTAATGTAATAGTAAATAGTAATATGTGGATTGAATATTGGTTTTATTGCTTTTTTATTTTAGAATAAGATGTAAGAGTTATTAGAGAAATCTAAGTTTGAGGGGAATGAGCTCAATATGGAAGACATTTGTAATATAGTACTTGGTACTCGTTCTAGCTATGTGAAAGGCCTTGGCTATAACCCTAAGCCAAACATTTCAACCTCAATATATAAAACAATCATTGAACACCTTCAAGAGGAAAACAATAAGCTTAGAGCTGCATTACAAATTGAAGTTATTACGGGAGGAAAAACTTGAGCTAATATAGCAAAACATAATATGTTTTTCAAAAGGTTACTTAGCCCAGATTACAATGGAAATGAAGAGGAAATTGAAGGGCATTAATTATATCTCTTATACTTATTCTATCATTTCCTGCATATATTGTAATTTAATTTTAATACTTTTTTCTCAGATTATAGAATGGATGAAGTTTCAACTGATAAGTGATTATGTTGTGAATGGTAAACTGATGAGTGACTATGTTGTGAATGGTAAAGTTATGTGGTGTTTGCTTTAATCAGAACCAAATACTTAGTGTATCATTACTTTAACAATATTTTTATTTGATTTTAACAATCCTTTTTGAATGATTACATGTACATGGACTTCCATAACACTAGGTAGTCATTTGGGTTATACTCAAATGTTTTTGTAATCTGAGTATCTTTGTTAATATGTCAGATGTATTCAAATTTCTGAAGTGATCTCTTCTTTTTTTTGTCTATAATAATTACTCAAGTTTCAATTAATATCTTGTATATGAATAAAGGATCATCCTTTAATGTTATATTACTTTTGTTACATAGTTTTACTTTACATATATAATGCTCGATATTTAGAATTAATAATATTTCTCCACAATTTAATTTTATAATATTAACAAATAATTCGCAATAAAAAATATGTCTATATATTATATACAAAATGTATTACTCAATATCATAAACTAAAAATGTAACAAATAACATGTTGTTACATTATTAAAAATATAACAAATAACATGTCTCTGCATATTAGAATGTAGAAAATAATATATCGCTACATTATGAAAAATGTAGCAAATAACATATTGTTATGTTACAAAAACTGTCACTAATATAGCTACGAAGGACAAAAATGTAACCAAAACTATTAACTACATTTTATTTGTATTGTCAATCACTTGGTGCCAATTTTTTTTCTAACCAACGTCAACTGATATGTAGTTTTTAGGTATATTTTTATAATGCTTTAGTTACGAAAACTTTTATAGCTAATACTTTTTTTCTACGATTTCTAGAAACATCACCTATAATTTTTAGCTACGAGAAATTGGCACCTCTTTATACAATGAAGTAGAAACATAACAAATAACTATAGGCAATGTTTTTCAAACAATTGACTATATTTTTTTTCAAAGCCTATTATCTACCTTATTATAGTGATTGTCACCACTATTCATCGTGCCGTTGTTAATGGTTACTTGTTTTCACCATCATATGATAGTGGCTGTTGCCTAGACCATCTTTAATCTATTGAAGCTATCTTCATAAGTTGTTTGGTCACCACTATCAGTTGGACCTTTTACCAATGGTAGCAACAAAACCATCACTATACCAAGCCACATCATCTTTTCTAATCGTCTACCATCACCAAAAGCTACCTTCTAACTATTATAGTCATTGGCAAAAGGAGTAGTATGAATCCCCATATAATTAAAGAGATATAACTACCATCTTTACTGCTATAAGTTGACTCGTTACGTAACTTTAATAGCCAACCATCGTCGTTGCACAACTCTAACAACTTCCCATCAAATATCAACATCCATAAAATCAACAACCATTGCAAAAGGTTTTTGTGATTTTAAGGTTTTACACTTTATTAAATCATAATTACCGAAATCAAGTCTACAAAACCCCATTAGTAAAAATGATTTAAAAAGCAATATTAGTTATTCAGTTACAACATTTGGGATATGCTTGATCTTAGCATCAAAGTTGTGTTGATATGCTTCTAGTTAGAAAATCTAGCTTATTATATAACAACTTTAAGAGCATAATAGGTGTATAACCTATTTTGAACTCAGACGACTGTAGTATAGGGTTGTATTTGAAGGATATCAATATGAAACTTTTAGATTTTAAAAAGAGTTAATCAAAACATAATCTAACTTTAGCAATTAGTGCTTGCAATAATTGTAAAATTAGCTCAAAATATTGATAAATAAGAATTAAACACAAAATCCAATTATGAAATTAATGTTAGCTTCAATACAATTATTAATAAATCAAAGGGAGATCTAATCTCACTTATAGTAAATGAAGAATAAAGCTTTTACATTCAAATTTTGAAAAGCAAGGATGACTTTAATATGTAATTTGATTAATGCACAAAACATAATAAAGCATTAATCTCATATTTGTACCTTATTGTAAAGTTTGAGAATTTTTTGTAGCTCCTTTAGAAGTGATTTTTAAAATAGTTTTATCATTACTACTATAGATACATAAGCATTTAGGCCTTAATGGTATCTATATGAACATGTTAAGAGAACTTTACTACTGGTGTAAAGGATATTGTCTCTCTAACCTTCAACACTAGTATCATTAGGATGTAGAGCTCAAGGTACTTGAGTTTTCACCTTCAAGCTCCTCCGACTTGTTACTCTAGTTGAATCTCTCTTCCTTTTACCCTTGTAACTTTGTAAATCCATCATTCTCTTCCTCCATCCTCCTTGCTACTCCTCCTGTCCAGGGGCATTGCTTTCTTTTCCTCCACTAACCTTTTTCCCGCCCTCTTCTAATTACCATTTCTAAACCAACTTTTACTACTCCAACTTTTGCTTTGTTGCTACCATACCTAAACTAGTAAACATGACGGAACTAACACCTCCTAATATTTTTGAATTTCCCCCTTTACCCTTGCGTTTTTCACCATCTTCCTCATCTGAACCCCCCTTGATTCGCCATGAGCTAACCTAAATCCATACCTAAAGATCCACTCCCCTTC
Source organism: Erythroxylum flavicans (assembly GCA_027576715.1). Lineage (NCBI taxonomy): Eukaryota > Viridiplantae > Streptophyta > Magnoliopsida > Malpighiales > Erythroxylaceae > Erythroxylum > Erythroxylum flavicans. The sequence continues at coordinate 23,211 of JANZXP010081090.1, forward strand.
ATCCTCCTCCTCTATTAAGTTTCATGTAATCTCATAACCTTCTTTCCTTGCTTCCAACATCAGGAACCATATACCTCCCTCAGATTCACCCTCAAACCCTCCCAAGCTAGTCAAAATAGCAAATGAGACCTAAAACTATATAGAAAAAAGGAAAACATGGAAATAGGTGGTAGGGGAAAGCTTCAAATCTTCTCTTTTCTAGAGTCCCCCAGTTGAAATAGATGGAAAGGTGATGGTGGCCCTAAGTCTTGACATGTTACAGAAGGGTGAAAAAACATTAATAGGTTTCTTTATGGATAAACACCTGCCTTTTTCTGTAATACAAGCATGGGTTCAAAGAAATTGGAAAGGAAGAGGCATTCAAAAGACAATGTTAACTGAAAATGACAACATTATTATTACCTTTATTGCAAAAGCAGAGGCTCTAAACATGATTGAGGGAGGACCATAAAATATCTCACAGCTTCCTTTACTCCTCCATAACTGGCAACCTAGTATGGAATTAGAAAAATTAAAGTAAAGAACATTCCACTATGGGCGAACATCCACAATATTCTAATAGAATATTGGACCACCAAAGGCCTAAGCTTGTTAACTAGCTACTTGGGAAATCCAATATGTATGGGTGAGAATATAGCATTGAGGAAACAGAGATTATGTGTAAGTATGGGCATTTCAAAGGAGATGAAAGATTATATCCCCATTTTAAGGTTAGCTGATGGTAATTCCATCAAGGAGGATAAAGTCATGGTAACTTACCATTGGAAAACTTCCCTATAACTTTAGGGCGAAATATGGAAACCAATAGTAAAAGTTTTTGTTAGGGAAGATTATAGAGAGTTGATGGGGTTTGAGGAGAATAAAAAAGATAGGAAACCTGAAATTGATGAACTTGAATTAGAGAAAAAGGATATCAGAGGATCACAAACTGGTCAATTAAGTAGACAGAAAGCTAACCTATGATACTAATAGGGACCAAACTGAACACGTTGCAGTGGATCAATAGATAATACTAATGGAATTAGGGAATACGATAGTTACAGAGGGAATGGAAGAACATGTTATTAGTAATACAAATAAAGGAGAACTGCAGAAGGGAAATCCCTCTAGAGTTCAGCAGCAAGCAGTCACAAATTTGCCTCAACAGTTAGAATTCATACTTTAGGTGGAAAATTTTCAACAAGTCCAAACTAGAAAGAGCATTCAGAGTAGTAGGAAAGGCTCAAAAGGTAAATCCAATATTACATGACCTTTCTAGTTTGAAATATTAGAGGAATAAACAACCCTTTGAAGCTCAATATTTTAAAGGAGTTTGTTAGGCATAAGAAGCCTAAAATTTTTTATCTTCTAAAAACAAAAATCATACTAAAAAATTTGAATAAATTAGGCTATTTTGGAAGCCAATGGCAGGTAATATCTAATCACTAGTACCATAGTTATGGGAGAATCATCCTAGTCTATGATGAAGATCTTATAGAGATGGAAGTTTTGGAAGCAAGTGAGCAATTTATGCATATAAAAATGACATTCAAAATTGAGCACATCTCAGTGTTGGCTACCTTTGTCTATGGTTATAATACAGCTTTTCAAATAAGAGACCTACGGAATTTATTGAGAAGACTAAAGGGAATAGCTAATGGTCAGTGGATTATAAGTGGCGATTTTAACTCCACTATTTATCAATCAGAAGCTTAAGGGAATTGTAACATACTCAACTACAACATAAATTTGCTTGAATGCATAAAAGATGTGGAAATTTCTAATGTTAAATACGAGGGTCATAGATTTACTTGGAGCAAAAAGCAAAGTTCTAATTAGCATATTAGAAAGAAGCTGGATAGGGCTTTTGTGAATATGGAGTGGTTAACAAAATTTTCAAATAGCAAAGCTGTGTTTTTGGACCTAGGGTTTTCGGACCATACCCCTATCAAGGTTGACAACCTCTTCAAAATGGTTTTTTTTTAAACACCCTTTCAGGTTTAACAACTTCCTGACCACTGTGGAAGGATTCCAAGAAGCTATTATCAAGGGTTTGGAGTTAGAAGTTACGAGTACTAAACAATTTATTTGTATGAAAAAACTTAAAGCGATAAAGTAAATGGAAGTAGGGGTGGGAGCACAAACCAAGGGATAGAAGCTGCTAAACTTCAGCTCTCACTCATACAGAAATCCCTGGCTGACAATCCCACTAATGATATTATTGCAAAGAAGGAGAAGGAGGCCCTAAAGCTTTACTTACAAGTACTTGATAACCACTACTCATTATTAAGACAACGGTCCAGAGTTAATTGGATTAAGGATGGAGACAGATGCACAAGATTTTTCTTTAATACTATTAAAGCAAGGAGGAATGTGAATAGGATAACTTCATTTAAAATGGAATCAGGGGAGATCTTGTATGAGAAAATTGAAATCACTCAAGATGCCTTGTCACACTTCTAAAAGCTCCTAGGAGTTGAAGGAAATGCTAACACAATTGATAAGGGTAAATTGTATTGTGTTTTAGGGCATAGTTTGATATGTATTTAGTCATTAATTCAATCATTTAGTATATGTTTAGGTTAAAATTATGTTAGTTTGTTAATTAATTGTGTTTTAAGTGTTTTATGGGTTAGTACAAGCTTTTGTGCTTAAATATTACTTTTTTGAGGCACTTTGATGTATTTGCTAGTGTTTCAGGGTCAACATCGAAGAACAGAGAAGTTTTAGAGACATTTGAGTGAAAACAACAACCCATAATTAGGCCACGATCATGATATAAGGCTTAGATGTAGGCCACAATTGTGGTCTACATCAAACAAACATGCAGACACTTACAAAATTCACATTTGGAGGGACTTTTTGGAAATTTCAGACCCTAGAAAAGCCCTAAGGTTATCAAGACATAAGAGACTATTTAAAGAATAAGAAGAGAAGGAAGAAGAGAGAGCTTTTGCATCAGTCACTTTCAGAGAAACCCTAAAGAGAATTATCGAGAGATAGAGAAATTGAAGAAGGAAGAGAGAAGAGGAGAAGAAGCTGACTCGATGTACTTCCCAGATCAGGAGTTTCCCGACATTGTTGCCTTCCATTGTCTGTTCAATTTCGTATTTCTTGCTATTTTCAATTTTATTATTTTATAGAATTGGAATAATAGTTGATGATAGGATTTTTTAACGTTGATGTTGCTTCTAAACTCACCTTCGGGGTTTTATCTTTGATTTAATGAAATTTGATTCCTTATGCATTATTTGGATTTATTGTGATTTAATTCTAGACGTGCATAATTAGATAATAACCTGAGAGGGTGAATTGAATGAAAAATAATTAAATTGAGCTAACGAGAGTTAGGTGATTTAATAAAACAAGAATTAAATCAAATTGGTAAATTGTGCAAAAAGAGATCTTGTGTAGGTTTTCGATAGTTTATTAGATAACTTCAAATCTAAACAAGATTTTAGATAAAATTCCCTTTCTCTCAATTGATAATTCCTTAGGTTGAGTCTTGAGTGTGTGTTGCAACTACTAAATTGTTAATATTTTCATGATTGATTCTTGAATTGATTTAATTGAATTCTGATTTAAGTTTCGTTACATTTTGAATTTTTGCAAATTATTTTGGCCTTAGATTTTAGGATTAGATTATCCCTCCTCGTCGGATCAACACCTTAGGTACTACACAAATGACCTGTACGCTTGTAGATTATCGAGGTTAATCAATTAAAACTTACACACTTCAACATCTCGATCAACAATCAATGTAAATCTCAAGACGTTCATTTTAGCAAAAATTCCTGAAGATCAGTGAATCTCTTAATCAGATAGGTCACAGATTAGGAGATAAAGGTAGTGATGTTTAGAATGAAGGGTTCGAAAGCCCCAAGACTGGATGGGTTGAATGGGTTCTTCTATAAGAAAACTTGGGATAGTATAGGGAAGATTATGAAAGAAGCAGTGCATGAATTCTTCAAAAATGGAGTACTTCTAAAAGAGATCAACAAAACTTCCTTGTGTTTGATTCCAAAACCTCATAACACTTCTACATAGAGCAATTTCAGGCCTATTTAATGCATTAATTTATGTTATAAGAATATAGATAAAATCTTAGCTAATAGATTGAAATCTATGCTACACTACATCATTAGTGAAAACCAAGGAGCATTCTTAAGTGAGCGGAATATTAGAGATAATATCCTAATATTGCAGGAACTTTTCAAAGGATACACAAGAAGAAAATCCCCTAGGAACTGCATACTAAAAGTGGATCCCCATAAAGCTTTCGACAGTTTCAGTTGGGGTTTTTTACTACAGACTAAAGGGTGTTATGTGCTTCCCCAAACATTCATCAATTGGATTAAAGAGTGTATTTCTGCGGTTTCCTTTGGGATTATAATAATGTCCCATTGAGATGTTTAAAGGCCCAAGGGGACTTAGACAAAGGGATCCTCTTTCCCCTTACCTATTTCTAATTTGCATGGAGGTTCTTACCCTTATGATGAAATACAAGATCTCGTTAAATCCAGATTTCAAGTTCCCTACCAATTGTAAATTGCTTTCACTAACAAGTTTATGTTTTACAGATGATCTAATCCTTTTTAGTAAGGCAGATATGCCCTCAGTTACAGTACTAATGAATAGCTTATAAAGATTCAAAGAGATATTAGGACTGAGCATCAATCTTTAAAAAAGTTTTTTTATCTTATCGAAAAGTGCTGCACATCTAGCTAGTGATATATCTCTTGTAACTTGAATTGGAAATCATGATCCCCCTATCACTTATTTAGGCATCCCTATCTCATCGAGACAACTACGATTTAGAGAATTTCTACCCTTTATAGAAAATATATAAAGGAGGTTAGGTTCATTGACAAACAAATCGCTATCCTATGGAGGCAACTTCAGCTACTGAAATTTGTTATTATGTCTATTACTTATTGGTGTTTTCACATTTTCCTTTCTAAAAGGCTGGTCAAAACGGTGCAAAAGTAATGAAACATTTCTTATAGAGTAAGGAGAAAGGAGAAAGGAGAAAGAGGAATTGTTAAGGTCAACTGGACTCACATATGTCAACCAAAAGCTACAGGAGGACTGGAGTTGGAGTTAATTGGAAGAAACAACAAGTGCTTATTGCTAAAAAGGTTGTGGAGAATTTTGAGTGAAAAGAATCACTATGGTAGTCTATGAGTAATTACACCTAAAGACAACTTCTCATGGTTATTTAATGAAATCATTAGATTGGAGGAGGAAGTTCAACAGCAAAGCACTTGTAGGATAGGGGCAGGGGATCGAATTTTATTATGGTATGACAATTAGACAGGGCAAGGAGAACTAATCTACAATCCGATAGCTAGGGATATTCCAGATAGATTCTCAAAAAAATCTAGAATCTAAGAATTAGTTGCAGACGGCAACTGGGATCTTTCCTATGAGGAGATTAGATCTCTTTCGATACAATAGTATAGACTCAATGTAGGAGAGGATACTTATCCATGGAATGGGCTACCTATTTTGGACATAAAAAATAGACAAGCTAAACAACTAAAGCATGGGACAAACCCAAGAATTTGTTGGTGTAAGTTGATATGGAGTAATACTATCAAGCTTAATGCCAGCTTCCTGTGCTGGTTAGCCATGAAGGACAGACTAGCTCTTCTAAAAGATGCATCCTTTGCAACCTAGAGGAAAAGGATAAAGACCATTTATTTTTCAGATGCGAATTCTCTAATAGAGTATAATGTCAAATTTCCTCGCTATGTTCTCTTAACTGCTATCAAAGAAACCTTAATGGTATTATTCATAAGATACTACTGAACCATGCATCCAAACATAACAAGGATGTATACATGGTTGCCATAACAACATGCATTTAGGAGATCTGGAGGGAGAGAAATAACAAAAGATTTGTAGGAAGGGAAAGAGGCATTCATTCAATCATAGATATCATCTCTAACAGTATTAGAGAACAACTAGTCATAAACTAGATGGAGAAGAAATGTAGTGAGAGACTAATTATTTCTTAGAGACTCTAGCGAGACTTTAAGAATACCCAGTACATCTTATAACTTTAATTCCGTACATCTACACACACAACTCTCATGATATACTCACCAACTCCATCACTCACGTTGGACCAGCTCTCAAGATGTTACATGCCACTCAACACTCCAAACTCACGTGACAGTTGGTGGTATATGGAATAATGTTGATCTTGTTGCAAGATGAGGAGAAATAACGAAGCAGCTAGTTGTAAAAAGAAACGTTGGTAGTTGGTTGTATAGGAAAGAAACATGAAGCAGCTGGCTAGAGAGCAACAATCAAAGCAGCTAGAGATTAAATACGTTGAGCTGGTGGTAAAAACATGAGATGGTAGAGACAAAGGAGACGTTGGCAGCTATGGCAAGAGGGACTCACGCACACTACTCACATACACTCTCCATTAACACGTCAACAGCTGGACAAAAAAATACTGAACAAGGAGAACAAAGCTAGCAGTGCGTGAGGAGGAGGAGCTATAGTAACAAAGAGGAAAAGTTGGCGTAGAGAGACCAGAGGGCCTTGGCCAAAACATAACGAAGCTAGTGACGCGACAAAAATACAGCTGTGGGAGAAAAATAAATATTGGGTGTTTTTGATTTTTTTAATTCCATATTTATGTTAATTGTGTAGATTTAATCAATGCAACCATATATTATAACCATGATTTATGTTACATTGATGAATATGTGTGAGTAAGTTTTTCTTTTCAGTTAAGGTTAAGATTGATATTGGATTAGGATAATTTTTGTGGTATTGATTTTTGCTTGATTGAATGCATATTTAGTC
>JANZXP010081091.1:0-10049 GCA_027576715.1 Erythroxylum flavicans
AATAATAAGAAGAAGAAAATTAATAATAATAACTAATTTAATAATAAAAAATAAATATAATTAAAAATAATAAAGAATTTAATAATAATAATAATAAATATAATTAATAAAATAATAAAATTAATAATAATAAGAATATTAATAAGTAGAAAATTAATAATTAATAATAACAAGAATAATAAAATTATTAAGAATAATAAATTTAATAATAAGAAGAAGAAAATCAATAATAATAAGGAATTTAATAATAATAAAATAAACATAATTAACAATAATAATAAAAATAAGAATAATAATAATAATAATAATAATAATAATAATAATAATAATAATAATTTGGTCTTTTTGTTAGTTATTCCTTTATCATTTCAAATTTATATTTTTAAACCAAACACTGGTATAGAAATTCTTTATCTATTCCGTTCCTTGAACCAAATAAAGTGATATTCAATTTTATTCCTCATCTTTGCTATTCCTAAAAATCACTATTATATTTCTTATCTATTACACTCCTTAAACCAAACAGGCTATAAGAGTATCAGGGTGTTCCAACCCCGTTCCTTCTCCCTCCTTTGTTTCATGGCCCAACGAACCAATGTCTGCATCTTTTACTGCTTCATCGGCTCACAGATTGTACTTGTCCCTCCCACATATATTCTCACTCTTCCTGTCTACTATATTAAGGCTTGGTTTGGGGAAGCGGTGGCAGTTAACAACCTGCTGAAATCAACCTACTGAAATGATAAGTATTTATTCTCAATAAGTACTTATGTGTTTGGGATTGTTGTTTTAGTAACTGCTGAAACGTGAAAATAGGTATTTGACTGGTACAGTTGCGGTTGCTGAAAAGAGATAAAATGACTAAAAAGTTCATTGATTTAATAAACCATTAATTGTTGTATAAATAATTAAAAAATATATTATTAGTCATATAAATTAAAATTATAAATAATAAAATATTGAATTAAAATAAGAAAATATAAATAAAATAAATTTAGTAAATAAAATATTTTATAAAAATATATTATTAGTCATATTAATTAAAAGTATAATGAAAAATAATACTTATAGTGAAGGTTACTAATGAAAAATAAAATTTCTACCGCAGAAGTAGTTTTCTATTGTAACTTTCTTTCTGTTTATTGATTTCTGTGGTGACACTATACTTTTCTTGAACCTCTAATTATTTATCGTAGATCCAAATATATGATTGTATTTGAAAATTGTAATGAATAAGTATTTATTCTTACCATACACCATATTCAAATGTAAGTTAAATAAAATTTTAGTTAATTTATAAATAATGTACTTTGTCGGAGATTGGAACCATTATTTAGTCAAATTGACGTGACTTAAATAATTAATAAAAAGTTTTTAGAGTCAAATGTCAATTATTGCGTTACAGAAGAAAAGAAGACGAAGAAGACCCAGATTTAGTTAGTCAATTTTGTGGAATGCTTGCATTTGTCTCTTTGGATACACGTATTATTAAGATATGAATATGCGAGAAATAGTATATAGTAGTGCTAACTAAAACTAGCTCACCAAATCCTCTCTTCTATTTACTTTGTTCTAATTCTATTTTATTAAATTTTATTTATATATTTACGTAAATTTAGTTTTTTGTTTTTTTACTCTATACTAATTATATTCTATTAAATCTCATACATATATTTACGTAAATCTCATATAAATATATAAATAAAATTTAATAAAACATGATAAAAATATCATAATCAGTACATAAGATTTAATTCTCCAAAACTAGTGAAAGATAGCCTAAAATGTAGAAACAAAAGTTGTGCATGCCTGAAAAGATATGTAATAAGATTAAGGATGGCAATGGATATGGTTCGGTTCGGGTATTACTCTACTCATATCCATATTCATTTTTTATGACTCAATCCATTATCTATTTAAAATCCATCAATTTTTACGTTTTACTACCCATATTGAAATCCATTAGATTATTTGAGTTTTTGAATATATATCGAGTTGTACAGCACATAAAAATATAACTTCTAAATATAAAATATAAAGAACCGATTTTTACGAATGCTTCAAATCAAAATTACTTTAATAATAATAAGTCAAGATTTTGATTTATATGTCTTAAAAAACTATAAAATTGGAATAATAAAAATCATAATATCCAGTGTAAAGACAACATATACTTTTTACAGTTAAGAACTGTAACGAAAACAGAAATATCAAAAGCTTCAAATTATCTTTGGGTGAACTCCATAGAATTGAGAACTCAAAGGTCACTGATGGAATGACTAAAACGAAGGAACTTCTTTTACCTGAAAAAAGTGAGGAGTAAAGTGAAAATTTTAAAGCTGTTTCTCCTCAAAAAATATTAATATTTTATTATATTTAACTATAAATATTTAAGAAAAAACAGAAAAATAGAGTTAATAAAATATGGGTCAGGTATGAGTATCCATCAGTTCAGATTATTACTAAACTCATATCTAAATCTATATTTACATCTATTTTTTAGCATTTATTTAAAATCTATTTAAACTTCATTTTTTAGCTTTTGTGTCCATATTTAGATCGAATAATGCAGATATTAATCAGGTTGAAATCTCGTTACCATCCATAAATAAGATTGGTTGTGTAACTGTACACCATTGGATTGGACCTCATTATATCTTTTATTACACAACAGCTGTCTCCCTACCCAATGCACTGCTTTTGGTTTCTTTCTATGAGCCATTTCCGAATATTCATTTGGAAACCTAGGATTTGCTTGCTTTGAAGTGTGTGCTGAAGAACGTTGGGCAGTCCACAGGCAGCCAGACCAAGTTGCTTTTGACTTGTAAGAGTAACGCTTTTCTTTAACAACTTTCGAATTGCTGTCATTTTCACGACGGGACAATTACAGAAATAATCATCAAGTTTTCTTTTCCATTTAAGCAGCTCATTTTCAACTGTGCCCCTTGGGGAATACACGGGCATCAGGCTATATCTTGAAGACGGTTCTCAGATATTTGATTGCATGTATCAGCTAGCATTAACAAGCTAGGGCAAAGATCAAATTTCATCACCACCCGTATAAATTAGGATTACTGCACAAGAAATCAATTTCGCGTTAACCACTCGAATTTCTGCTGATCAATCAATGGAAACTGGTAAAAAAAGTATCTTTACAGGGTCCCAAATATTGGAACTCCGTGAAAAGGAATCCGGTAATCTAGTTGCAGGACCATTAAGAACTACAAACATAAAACAAAAATGAAACAGAAGAACCGTGACTACAAAAAATATATCAGTTACAGCAGCATTATCTCCTTTTTCTTCAATTGAACAAATCGGGTTGCTCTTCCAGGATAATCTTTTTGAATCCCTTCTCTTGAATTCCAAATATGTGTTGAATCCCATTATCTTGAATCCAAATATGTGTTCTCATATTCATCCTGACTCCTCTTGACCTTCTGAAGGGCATCTGATCAGCTCCAGTATGTTAAGTACCTCTGCCATGTCAGGGCGGTTTGATGGCACTTGTGATGTGCAAATCAAACCCAACTTAATTATGGGAATTACCTCCTCCACAAGGTAGTTACCAAGGAGCATTTCGTCAACACATTCTTCCAACCTCCCTTCTTCTAATGCACCACGGACCATATCACTGAGCACCACCACATCTTCTTCCATATACTTAACAGGCCTAGTGCCAATCACAATCTCCAAAACCAAGACTCCAAACCCATAAACATCACATTTTTCGGTTATTTTAACTGTTCTACACGAAAACTCGGGTGCCATGTAACTTAATGCACTCTGAATCTTGCTGCTCAGCACATAGTGGTCTAGCATTGGCAACAACCTTGCTAGGCCAAAATCTCCGACTTTTGGTTCACCAGTATCATCAATAAGAACATTGCTTGATTTTATGTTGTAATGGATGATGTTTGATTGGTGCAAATGGGCCAGACCCTTAGCAGTCCCAAGAATTATGTTGAGCCTCTCATTCCAAGAAAGAAAATGTCCACACGATCCTTCATGGAGATGTTTATACAAGCTTCCACCAGAGACAAACTCGTATATAAGGAGCTGTAAGGACGGAGTCCAGTAATAACCTTCAAGTGCAACAAGATTTTGATGCCTGACTTTCCCCAAACTTTTTACTTCTCTTTCAAAATCCTCTTGGGACTTGACAAGACTTGAAACAGTGAGCTTCTTGATTGCAACTGGATGTCCATCTCGAAGGACTGTGCAGTAGACTGCTCCAAACCCACCACGCCCAAGTTCACAATCCTTGTTGAGCAAAGCATGTGCTCCAGTACTGAAGTCAGGCTCACCTGAAAACAGGACAAGTTTGCCGGAGTTGGCATCTGTAGAGGAGGAATGACTGAAATCATCACTTGCAGATAATGTAAGGGCAGCCGCGGAGCTAGATGTCAATGACCGAACATGAAGGTTGAGGACAGTGATGGCAATGACACCAACAACAATGAAAGCAGCTGCACCAATTGCAATGAGAGCAGATAAGCTCAAGGTTATTCTTCTATGACCAATATTTTGTGGTATAGTATCAGAAGGTAATTCAGAGGACGAGTTTGGATTCAGAACAATAGGTTTGGGAAGTAATACAGGACATGATTTACTAACAGCAGCGCCACAAAGGGATGGATTGCCAGACACAGATGAAGGCGATATGGTGTTGAAGAAACCGCCAGCAGGAAGTTCACACAGCAAATGATTGTGGGAAATATTGAAGGAGGACAGGTTAGGAAGATTGCCTAGCTGTTTGGGCAGGCTACCGTTTAGGATATTGAATGACAAGTCCACAATTTGTAAGTTTGCAAGTTTTCCTATTGCAGCAGGTATTGGACCTGACAAGCTGTTTTGACATAGGATTCTTCACCAACCAATTGGAAAAAGGAGAAGGAAACAGGAAACAGAAAAGAAAAAAAGACTTGTCAGAACGATGAAGACATATCAATCCAGATGACCATAAATGTAGCCGAATGCCAGGCAAATCAAGGATTTTCCCTACTTCTGGTATCTGGCAGTAACCACAGACAAATTAAAAGTCATATTATTCTTTTAACAATCAGTTTTGACCCAAGAAAAAATGTCCAAATTCATGCTTCGCTATTTTTTAGAGGTTTGGGATGACTACCAATTGAAAAATGCATTTCAAAATGAAACTGGGTTTATTTACGAATCAGGTCAGAACATTGTATTCGAGAAAGGGTATACTTCCACTGAAAGTAGCGTCCTTGATTCCAATGCACTATTTTGCATCTAATTCAGTAACTGGACTTGTTTGTCGTGCGAAGATTTCAAGATTTAAAATTAAAATAATAAGCTCGAGTACTCGAAAGAGATCAGTTTATGTGACTCAAGATCGTTATCTATATTTTCCTAGAGAAAACAAGACCAGGAAAGACACAGGTCAGAGAGCTTACAAAGTTGTTAGGGAAGAAATGTTGCCAATAGAACCAGGAATTTGTCCCGACAACGAGTTCCTATTTAGCCTCAGTTCCTTTAAAGAAGCTCCGCCAATTTCCAAAGGAATGCTTCCATTTAGCTTATTATCACTCAAATCAAGAACATCCAGTTCCTGTAACTCACCAATGGCAGCAGGAATAGACCCCCCGAGTGAGTTATAAGATAGATTCAAAAATTTTAGGCTGCGCAAACTCCCAACAGAAGCTCCAATTTCACTGGAAAATTCATTATCAGATAAATCCAAAACTTGAAGCTTTGTCACTGCAACTGAGTTGAAACTTCCACTAATCTTATTCTCCAAATGCAAAACTTTATTCAAACCCGAACCGAAAATCCACCAAGGAATGTCTCCACTAAATGAATTTTGGCTTAAATCCAACACCAAAATACCTTCACAATTGGCTAAAGATTCGGGTGGGCTTCCACTTAAACTATTAGCAGAAAAATTTATTACCTTTAACGACTGAAGATTCCCGATCGAGTTTGGAAGCTGAGGTTCCTGGAAAGATCCAAACTTTCAAGACTTTTCATATCTCCAATCCAGTTTGGAACTTGGCCGGCTAACAAGTTGCTGCTAAGATTAACATAATTGCACAAGCCAAGCTTGTGCATTGTATCTGGAATGTACCCAGAAAATGAGTTCATGCTAAAATCAACAGACCTCAGCAACAAACAGCTCCCAATCCCATCCGGAATTTCTCCAGTAAACTGGTTCTTTCTTAGATTAATATCACGCAAGTTTTCAAAAGTTCAATACCTTTCGGAATTTCACCCTCCAGCAAATTATCAGACAAATCAAGTGATATCAGCCCATTTAAACCCCAGATGCCAGGTGGCAGAGATCCAGAGAAACGACTGGAACTGAAATTTATAAAGGCAAGAGAAGCACACAAGCCTACAGAAGACGGAATGTTCCCTGAAAACTGGTTTTGAGCCAAGGAAATGGCTCTAAGAGACCCACATTGCTTGAAGAAGTCATCTGGAATAGGGCCAGACAGAGAGTTTTGACTCAAATCCAGAGTTCTGAGGTTTTGAAGGCGAGCGAGAGAGGGGCTAATAGCACCACTGAAGTTGTTCCTGGAAAGTGAGACCTTTTGGAGAAACTGGAGCTGCAATAGTCCACGCCCGATTCGACCCGACAGGGAAAAGCCGTCGAGACTGAGGTCAGAGACCCGGTTGGTTCTGGGGTTGCATTTGATGCCAATCCATGTGCATGGAGTGTCGTCGTCCTGGTTCCAAGACGAAAGCTTTCCCCGTGGATCTTGAAGGTTGGTCTTGAACACGATCAGCCCAAGCACGTCGTCGTTTAAAGACGGGTTTAGAGATCTCACGCACGGAGAAAGCAAGATGACCAAGGATAATAACAAGGTAAGCAACTTGCTATGTGTTTCCCAAATTGTCGCCATTTTTGCAGTATAACCTTACCCAGGAAATGGAATAAAGTATGTGACTACTTACATCATCACAGCTTCAAACTTCGGCAAGAGAAAAAATACAGCTAAAACAAGGGCAAGGAACAAACTTGGCCCTTAGACAATCTTCAGAACATTACCTCGCTAGCGTAACAGGAAAAAGTAGAAACAAATGGTTATAAATTGAGGTAAAGAAAAAGCAGGCAAGTTTATTGCTTTCAACGGCTAGATATGGAGAGCAGAGACAACGGAAGATAAATATAAATTACTACTAGCGGAGAAGGAAGCTCATAATCCAAACTTCTCCAGCGAAATGTGTTTTACTTTACGGTGAGCTTGCGTGTGTGTTCATGTGTGCATGAGAGAGAGAAGGACATAGTGTTAGTGAGAGCACTGAGCTCTGAGAAAAGGAAAAGGAGGCTGAAGAAGGTAGGGAGGTAGGGACCGATGTGTAAATAAAATAAAAATTGGTAAAAAAGCTGAAGAAGTTGGCGAGTTGTCATTTATTAACGGAAAAGAAAGTGGGTATCTGTAGATTTCTGACATGATTCGTCTTCCTTGAGGTGTCTGTTATTTCCACATTGTCTTCTAGGCGTCTACTCCTATCGTCTTTTTTATATTATCAAATCTATGTACTAATCTTTACCGATTCTGTTCCACACAATTTAGAAAATTTCGAATTTGTAATGAACCGAGTAAAATCAGTCGTTACAAAAAGAAGGGTGTGTTTACGTTTAACCTCATTATGCAAATGAGAGTTTAAGATGGTAAAGTCTAAGTCATTTAAAGAATTTATTGGTCAACTGAAAAGCAATGTAATGCTATGCTTGACTTGATGTGCTTCATAATATTAATTCAATTTAATTAGAATTGAATTCAAATTTAAAAAGTCAATTCAAATTTTAATTTAAAATTTTAAAAGATTTAGATTTATTATTATCTATTAAAATGATATTTTTATTAGTTACCGCTATATGTAAATTAAGTCAAGTTCGATACTCATAATTGAAAGTTTAGTCTATTTAAATTTAAATTTAATTAAAATAATTTGAATTGAATTTATTTGAATTATAAAATCTAAATTAAACTTGAGCCGTTTACAATGAGTATCACAATTGATCCAAATTGTATTATTGTTCTATTAACTTCTAACGATGAGTATCCAGTAATCGAATTGTAAGCAAAAAACAATATATAAATCAACCTTTGATACCCTTCACCACAGGTCACTCGACATTTCATATGTTACTCTTTGCCTATTTCGTGTTTTTCCTTAAAAATAAGAATCGAGTTTTACATGTACACCAAAATCATAGTACCGCATTTATAAATAAGGGAATACAAATCTTCAAATAATAGGGAAGATTTTGAAGCCCAATCCAACACAGCAGGAAGCATCGAGCCTTATTATAATGATAACCTAAGCCATCCAATTACATGCTTACCAGTCCAATGTCAAGATGTTGGGTTTATGTCCCGTTTTCATCCTTTCAATTTCATCTTAGTACGTGTTTTGTTCTCCATTTGTTTATCAGACTGATGTGGCTTTTCCAATGCTCATTTTTCCCAAGAAAATTTTTTTCCCGACTCTACTACGATGATGTTAAGACTTAAAGAGTCTGTACAAGCACATTTTGAAGTCAAACGACCAAGCAGACGGATGATGATTTGTAAGTTGTGGCCAGATTTTCTGTAATTCTATATTAAATTTAGTTTAGGGTGTTTCTTAATTTAATATTATATTAAATCTTAACTATTAATTTAGTATTTGATGGATATATAAAATTTAATGTTAATAAAAAAGTATATATAAATTAATCATTTCTCTACCCTAATTAAGTACAGACAAAAACAAATACAGAATATACGTATTTACGTATTGAACCATTCATCAAACTATCGTACAGAAAGATAGTTAAGAGAGAGAAATTAATTTGTAATCGCTAAAAGTTTTTTCTCTACATCATGATGAATTCCGCTCAAGATAAGTGATTTATTCACTTTATCTATGTAATTATTATATTATAGATCTAAACGAACATGAATGATCTACATATGATTCATAATTCATGCATGATTTATGTCTTTAATGTTTAAATATTAAGAATAAAAAAACTTAAATGTGGTATAAAAAAACAATAATAAATTTAGGATTTTGCATAAAGAATATTTTTCTTCAAAAAAGGTTTATATACCATCGTTCCAAGCGTAAGAACTTGCTGTCAGCTAGGGGACGTGATCCTCTGTCCCCCTTCCCTTGTGTCCCACATAAATGAATGACTGAGATTCAATGGGACAGTGTAGGGACAGAAAAAGGGGGACAGAGGATTTGAGGGCATCAGTTGGAGCTTCAAAGCATTAACGGATGTGAATAAGGAATAAACCACCTACTATAAAACAAGAAATAAACCACCTGCGTAAATAAGGAATCGGTCTCTTATATATATATATATATATATACCTCACGAGGTGTCTTAAGAGGATCTCAATTATAAAAAGGTGCCTTTAAGTTATCTATACTTAGACCAATCTTCACTCACACCAGGTCAGCTCGTAAGAGATAAAATGCTGGCTAAACAAGTTTCTTCGTTTTCAGGGCTTGAACTTGAGACCTCTAATTAAGGGATAGAGTGCTAAACTACTCACACCAATCATATTTGGTTAATTATATATATATTTAATTGTTGCCACAACCCACCAACTATCGCTTCCCATCTTCGCAATCCAATGGTGTTTATATCGTCGCACTAAGTGGGCCAAGATTCCCAGGAACTAGCAACGTCGGCTTACATCACTGGCACATAAACCCTTGGTAGTGAATTTATGGTCTTAGCTTATTATTCTTTATAAACCGCCGGTTGCTTCGTAAATAATGTAGAAATCAAAATCAGAAGAAGAATTGTGCAATAATTAACCAAAAAATTTTAGACTATAAGACCAACTCATCTTCTGGGTTTGTTTTCAGGTTTCTTCAGTGATGGTTGTATAGTAATTACAGTTTTGATTCCTCAATTTTGATGATAGATAAATTATTTTAAAGTTTTGATTTCTTATGTCTCGGTTGTTGGACCCCGATTTGTTTGAGGATTAATTTTAGTATTTTTATTGTGATTAGGCTTTAATTATAATTTTTGGGGATATAATTTTTTTTAAGATTGAAGTTATTAAATGGAG
>JANZXP010081092.1:0-10048 GCA_027576715.1 Erythroxylum flavicans
ATAAAATTAAATGCAGGAAAAAAATTTTAAAAACAGTTTTACTAAATTTAATGACAGAAAAATAAAGTTCATCGGTAAAATCTATTCGATTTACCGATGGATAACTAATAATTGTCGGTAATATTGTCATTAACTTATCAACAGAATAACCAATTCCGTAAGTAAGGTTGCCGACAGACAAATCTTGTCCATCCGTCAGTATATTCACCGATGGTAACACAAAATGTCCGTCGGTAAATTTGTGACAGACATAATGTGGTTCATCATAAATTATTACTTACGGCTGTTCCTCCGTTGCCTTTATCCATCAGTAAATTCCGTCTTGTAAGTTTTTTGTTGGTAATTTCCATCACTGAATATGTTACTATATTATGAGTACTCTTCTTTATGTTGTAGTATTCAAAGCCTTCATAAATGCTTAAGTTTTCAACACCTTTTTAAATATTTCAACTAAATTAAAGATCATTGCTTGTTTGAGTTCCTTGAATACTGCCTATGAAAGTTACAAATACTGGATAAAATTTTAAATTTACAAAATAGTTATATAATTAAAATTTAATCCTTATTACAAAATAGTCTCCTTGTTAATTAATTACCATTCTTAATGTCAACTTTAGCATTCAATAACTGATATTTAATTACCAAAGATCATTCCTACTCTTATTTATTTTATCCAAAGTGTACGATCATTTTTTATTTTTGAATAAAAGGCTTGCTTAGTAATTAGTATCGTAATATATCCTTTTTTACATCTAAAAAATGAATTTCAAATACCCTTATATTGTTAATTTACCGCCCCTACAAAACTTCTCAATATTATAAAACATTGGGGCAATCATCAATGACAAGTTTTTTTTAATAATATAAGACCCCATGTGTTTAATCTAATGGTTGACATAATATGTTTGATATAAACCATCTTAGTAATAATGGTTACTAGATATGCAAATGTCCAAGAGTATGTAGCCAAATTAAAAGCAGAATAGGTGGCCACATACCTAGTTGCACCACTTAAAATGATAACCAAAGATACAAAAGTAAGATTTTGAAGGAATGAGATGCTTTCTAGATACACTACCAGTAATAATAACGTAAAGAGGTGTCAATGATCTAAACATAATAATACCCATATTGGCATGGCTTAAACGATTATTATTTGTAAAGATTTCTAGGTAAAAGACAATTGTAATAGGCAAAAGCTTCTTAACAATTTTATAAATGAAAGCATCATGATGCAAAAATCATAGCTTTCCTAAAAACCATACACCTAACATGAAAGTTAAGTATTGTAATGCAATTAAAAAGGCATGGCAACTAAATTTGGTGATGGCATGCTTGTTGATAACAACAATTAAACTAAACTTAAACATAGAACATAACTAACCATGAGACTACTATTCACTAATTGCTTTAAAGAATCCACTAGATTCAAAGCTATTTCTATTTGTTTCTCTATGTGAATACAAATAATAAACCCTTGAAAAATAAATAACACTATAGATAAAATAAATCCTCCAAATTTTTTATTTCAAGTAAGCAGTGGTTGTGGGGTTAAAAGTCATGAATGTCAAGATAAAAAAAACTACCAAAAACCTCCATTGAAAAAATCAAAGAACAAAAAACTCAAAAATAAGTTTTGATCTATGAAAGGTGTTGAAAAATTTAGCAACATATTATAAGATCAGGTAGCATTTTTGACTAAATACTTGATAATGTTTATAGAAAGGAAATTTTTTTATAAAGACATAAATCTATCCAAAAGTTATATCATCAAACTGAAGGAAAAAAGATAAAAAGAAAGATTTCAAAAACTTAAATTTAGAGTTTTGAGGGTCTTTAGAATCTGAAGAACTTGAAGAGGATGTGTGAGATGCTGAAGCTTTTGGGATTTCATGGTGCTTATGAGATTTTTTTATGTTGACAGGGTTGGACAATGATGAGGAGCAATGATGAGGATAGATTTTTAGGAATTTAGGTTAGATGAGGAAATAAGAAAGTAGAGCAAAGTTAGGGAGTGAAGGTTTTCAGTTTCATATAATCCGAAATAGACCAGTACCATTTGGTATTATAACCTTATATGAAATACTTATTTTTGGTAACATTTTTCAATTAGTACAGTACAAAATTCTAATCTTTATTTCCTATATCGTCATCATCAGCCTCTACATCACTAGTCCCTAAGTCAATGTCATTTATGTTTGTGTTGATCTTAAGTACATATTGAATTATATATCTAATGCCACTTTAAAATAAGTCATCCTTTAGCCCCTTCTTTGAGTAAAATCCACTACTATTATACATTATATGCCTCTTTCTTTTTGCAACTTGGATCATTTAAGTTATCAAATTTTTCATTAGTAACTGCTATTATTAATCGAGTTCCAAATCCATATGAGTTTCAATAGTTAATGGTGGTGATGTCAGTGTGTTTCCAAACTCATGGTGATCAGCAGTAGTTAATGGTAGTGTTATTAATGCAAAATCCATAGTGATCACTAGTAGCTAATGGTGGTGTTATTAGAATGATGCCAATCCTACAGTGTTCAATGGTCGCTATTAGTGCAATAAAAAAGGTGCCAGAACTACTATGTTCATAAGTATGTATAACTTTCTCATTCTCCACATCCAAATTAACATAATCAAAATCAACCTTTATAATGGTATAGATTAAACTTATGGTACTTTTCACCATCTAATTATACTTGAAATGTACTTAGATTTCATCTTTCAGTAAGTTCAATCATCTTTTTAGGATCATCATTAGCTTTGAGCACCCTAAGACCATCTTCAAAATATTTATAAGAGAATTTATACATGAATTCCCAAGCCATACCATAACCTATTTTTTTTAATTCATCATGAAGTCAATCACACTAATATATTCTATTTCCAGTACAAAAGAATCATATTCACCATCTGCATAAATCATTTTCAGTTTAAACATAAAACAATTATCGTATAAGCAATCAAACCCGATCTTAGAATTGCCTTCTCCAACCATTGAATTTGTTGTTCAAATCCAATATCACTTGCAAATTAGGAGACAATGTATCGTAAAATAATTAGTTCTATTTGTTATAATTACTCTAGGGTTAAATGATAAGTTTAGTATATAATTGTGGAGTTCTAACACTAAAATTCAAGAAAGAGGATAGTATGTTGAATATTCATCAAATAGTAATTTAACAAATATTCTAATTAATTTTCAAATTAATCTTTTGATTCTCAAATTGGAGGAATTACTTTAATATGTCAAATTTATGCTTTAAAAATATGACATTATGTATGCTTACCTTGTATGAAGATATTAAAGATATCTTATCCTCATTGGTGCCTCCCACTAATAAAGAATAGGGTAATTAAATAGCATCCATATAATCAAACATGTAATGTGTCATGAAATCATACATCAATGAGCTGACCTAATTTCAACAAACTAACATATTTTATATACGATGGACGCATTATCAAGTAGCTTAGATAGGAAATTAACTCCCCCTTAAAAAGTTTATAAATAAAGAGTTTGGTGAGGATATATAGTCATTCTAGCTCTAATCTTTAATTGTTAAGCTCCATAAAGTGCCGATGGCATGCTTTGATTTTATTCAAAGAGGGGAAATAAGGTTTAAATGATATCGTGCAACTTAGTGGAGAAGTGAGGTAGGCATAATGTCATTTCAACTTGTCTTGAAAAGTGTTAGAGATAACATCATGTCCTTAAGGTGAGTTGATGAAAGGCTATCTCACCAAGCCTCCATATAGGAAAAACTAACATGAAATGATATTTTTTATCCTTAAGTGCATTAAATAATTTAATAAGAGTTTACAGTAAGGAATAACATGATAATATAGTGAAATTTTGACATGATTAGTGATTGTTCTTAAACTATAATGGTTATTTTAATAATTGCATAAGATATACTATTAGACATACTAACAAGAATAGTTGGAAGACTTTATGCCAAAATGATGTCGTTTAAGCATTTTGGCACAACAATTTGGTCAGTTTAAGCTAAATTGATCCCCATAACTTAAACTTGACTTGAAGATCAATCAAATATGACTTTTTCTTATTAACTCAAGTTAGATTCGGCTACACCCATGCTAGTTTTTCATCCCTAGTGGTGTATAAGGTAGTTATTAAAAACATGTATAAATATATCTACTAAATATCATGTTATATATAGAATGATATCTAGATTTTATTCGAAAAATATATCATTAAATTATCCTAGTACCATTGTGTTTAAATAAGGAAGGCAAAATAGATAATTTGAACTCAAACGTTTGTATAAAAATTTAACTTAAACTCAAATGTTTAGAAGCATTCAAAAAGAACCCCCAATGTTATAAAAAGATTCAGTTTAAATCTCAAATTGACAAAATCTTAGATTCGTGTATGAGTTTCGTTAAATTTTAATTATTTTTTGAGTCCTACTATGTTTAATTGATAAAAGGGACCTAATAATAGTTTTAATGTTATCGTCTCTTTTCTAAATATTTGACTCTTCTCTGTACAAGTCTTCTCATCACCTATGTGGACTCTAAATGACAGTTTTTAACCACTGAAATAACTTAGAATCCATTAATTAATGCCTTAATTCCTTGTCATAGTTTCCTATTTATTTGATTTAGACTGTTTGATCGAAATTGGGAGCTTTCTTTAGCTTTATCCATGTTTGATATAAGTACCATATCAAAGTAACTCCTTTCATTGATAGTGAATTCAAGACCATCATTTCCTTTGCTTCTTGCTATTCCACTAGAAGAACTTGATCTATTCATTTGATTTTTAAGAAATGCAAGTTGCGAGTGACTATAATTAGTGAACATACTTCTTCTATGGATACGTTTGGTTGGGTGGTTATTGATGGAATGGAATGGAATATAAAATTATTCCATCATTTGGGAGGAGGGTTTATAATGGAATGAAATTGAATGAGATGGAAGAGAAGGGTTTTATATTACATCCCATTCCATCATAAATAGTAAAAATAAAAAACCTTCAATTTGGGGGTTTAGGATGGAATGTAAAATGATAAACAATTTTTCATCATATTACATTATAAATCTTTCTTCCAAATATCATTTCACTTATTACATTATGAAACCTTCCATCCCTCTCAACCAACAATTTGCTAATATTACATCTATTTACATTCCATTCCATTATAAACCATTTCATTATACTCCATTCTACTAAAAACCTTACGTCTAAGCAAACACAGCCTAAGGAGAGTTTAATTTGGTGGGTAGAAACTTATACAAGTGATTGTAATATATGTACCCTTAAGGCACTATTGACAAATATAGGTTGCATCATAGACTATATGATAGTAGCCTCTATATAACTTGCACTGAATACAATTTTTTTATTCCATAGCCATCGAAAGAGAGATTTACATATACACAAGTGCCACTTACAAGACAAATATAATCTATAACACAATTAGTTCTGATCACTTTGACATTGACATGACTTCTAGAATTACATTTATTACATGCAACAAAAGAATATTTAATATGCTTATCCATTGTACCAGAAGTATTAATACTACCATAAAAAGTTGTATGAGCTCTTAGTTAGCCCTTTACACTAATTCAAGGCTTGTGGAAAGCATTATAAAATGAAGTTTGATTGGAACTAATAAAGACGAAGAGAGTAGACAAAGATGGAAAGAAGAGAAAAAAAACCTTAAAACAACCCTCAAATTATTGGTATGCTCTTTTTCTAGTTATCCAATTTAATAGGACCAACAAAAATAATAATAAATGTGAAGTTATCCAATTTAGTGGAACCTACACAAAAATCTAGGGTTTCATCAATTTGGTATCTAAAATGAATTTTTTTATAATGTTGGCATTCTTTTTCAATGTTACTAATTTTTTTAAGTCTAAACTAAATTTTCATACAAACATTTGAGTTCAAAATTTTCGTTTTTCCAATAAAGAAATCTCTCACTTGTGGAAGTAGGTTTATTTTGCTGAACAGTATATATTATTATGTTCAATGTCCTTTTTCTCTTTTTTGTTTATTTCTTCCTGTATAAATTCACTCTTTTATATCAAACGTACTCTTCAATAATAGGTTTTATCAAATTTTTTAGGAGCTATTGTAGTGAAGAACGTTATAATATTTGACATTCCATATGTTGATGGAATAAATTTTTCACTCTAAAAGTTGAAGATAAATGTTGTACTTGTGCAGGTGATTTTGAAATTCATATTATATGAAAGGAAAATAAACCAGAGGAAATGACAAGTAAAACATTTTCCAAAAAGGATGCTTTGCTTCTAACAAATTTCTTTCTAATTTTATATATTCATCTTCAATTTAGAAGGTGATATAATTGTTAAAGGGTTATAAAAAGAATGAAAAATAGCTATAAAGGGAAGTCATTAATAAATAAGACTTTCTTATAATGGCAGTTGTACATGTTAAAAATGAGAGATGAAGAATCCATTCAAATGCACTTTAACCAATTTAATTCACTAATCAACAAACTCAAAGCTCTTAATATTGAAAATGATGGTGAAAGAAAGTTATTTTTCTTATTTATTCTATGTTAAACTCGTAGGATAATTTGATTATGAATTTCAGTCATATGATCATTACTGTTGTGGTTGCTTCATTCTTGATTGAAAATTTAAGAAAGGCTAACCCAACTTCTCTTGGTGACGCTATACTTGCGAGAGGAAGAAATATTTAAAAAGGTTAAAGAGAAAGAAACAAATATAAGTGAACTTCCAATAGAAAGAAGAAAGTTAGATGCTGAATTTCAGTTTAATCAATATATCTTTTATGTTGATCTTGACAATGATGGTAATGTATGTTCACAACATTGATAACGTCAATAATCTCTATAACCAAGATGAAGAACATGCACATGGTGATCTTCATGTCATTACAAGTCATCCAAAAAGAAATATCTGCAAATTCACTCTTTATATCAACTGCTCTATCAATATGTTCTACTGTACTCGGTGAACGCCTGCTCGGGGAGGTGACCACCATTTTAGAACTCCTCACGTAATCTGGAAAATTAATGTTCATTCTAGTGGACAAGTTTGATGCTTGGTGGTTTTGTAATTTGAGTAGCATCCTTCTCATCGCACGTCATTGACATTCTCCTGTTGGAATTGACTTCATTACCGGATTATAGACACGTGTCAGGAAAAAGGTCTTTCCGGAGAGGCACATATAACTCTGTAAATGCATTCTTCCTATTGACGTATGATATACCTGTTTTTTTCTGCATTATGTTCTTGAATATTCACACAACACATACTGAACAAAAACAGAAACAAGTATGACTACACATCTTTTGCAATTAGATTACTGTGCTTAAACCGGCCTAATGTTGTTTCATTTCAGAACTTATACAATTCCTGTCAATATCCCTGCTCTTCCACGTCAGGTTTTATATGCTATCTGCGCAAAAGGTGGAATACAGTTTTGGTTTTCCCTGATGTTTTAGCCAATGTTTCAATCATCAAAGATAGGTAAAACGTCTTCATTTCCTTACTGTGAACTGCAAATACTCTCTTATGCTTCATGTGATTAGAGCTTCTTGGGTTCATTTGATTTGATTATAGTTACAACGTCGTGAGTCTGTGAGCATATGCGTATCTTCTATGTGTTACGTTGTGTGTCTATGTGCATATATGCATATCTTCTATGTGTTTTATCTTTTCTACAAACTTGTTGTTTTCAAAGGTTTGTTACAAATGATTAAGCTTCGAGTATCTCTTCAAGAATACACAAGAGGTCCGTGTCATGAAGATGTTATGACCTTATATATTTAGTTACTACTATTTATTCCCAAAAATTAAAACTAGGGTATCCTTTGTCTAAGAATTGAAGCTTTGATATTAATGTTTAGTATAAACACTGAAGTTTTGGAATTGATGCTTTATTTTAAAACATTAAAAGCATCCGATGAAGTCTAAATTGGTTGTTCTTGCATTAATCAAGCTTGCTGTAATTTTACATGAGCTGTTAAGTTTAGAAGCCATGTTTTGATACTTTGGCAAACTTGGTGATCAAGCCATTGGATTAAACAACAGATAAACAAGTTGTTTTGATTTGGAGCAAAGTTAAAAATTGAAATAGAAGAATGCATTAAAGCAGCCCATGTCTAACCTGTCACAAAAGTGTTTTTTTTTATTTTTGTATGTTTTTTCAAGATACAAGAGAATGCTTATATAGCATATACAAGAAATCTATTCGGGAAAGCTATTGACCACTATACACAAATTTAGGCTATGAACTTGGTATTCCATACAAGAAAATATTCCTATAATTTCTCCACAAAATCTTCTATTAACACCTCACGCTAACACTCCCCCTTAAGTTGGTGCATAGATGTCTCCAATGCCCAACTTGTCTAGTGAGTTATAAAAAACCTTACTTGAAACAACCTTTGTAAGGGTGTCTGCTAACTCATCTTTTGATTTGACAAAAGGAAATTGAATTATCTTGGCTTCAAGCTTTTCCTTGATGAAATGTCCATCTACTTCAACATGATTTGTTCCGTCATGTTGCACTGGGTTTTACGCAATCTCTATAGCTGCGTTATTATCACAAAATAAATTCATCGTAGAACTTGATGCATAGCCAATTTCATCAAGTAACTTCTTTACCAAAGAGGTTCACAAAGTCCTTTAGCTATGCCTCTAAACTCAACTTCTGCACTAGACAAAGCAACCACCTTTTGTTTCTTGCTTTTCCATATGACTAAATTTCCACCGACAAAGGTGAAATAGCCTGATGTAGACTTCCTATTCATAATACTTCCAGCCCAGTCAACATCTGTGTAGCCACTAATATTTAAATAATTATGTTTTCTGAACGTAAGTGTTGGCCTCCGATTTTTTTTCGTTGAGTTAAGCATAATATTTTATGGAATACTCATGGAATTAGACTTTTTTTGCCTTAGAATAAATAGAATTGTTAAGCATGAATTAAATAAATTATGAGCTCATGATAGAATAATTATTAAAGTTTAATTATTTATTACAGTTTTAGTAGGATTTTATTACACTGGTTAGTTAAATTAAAGCAATAGAAATGTATAGAGGGCAATTATGACATGTTACTTAAGTTTAAAAACCACGAAGCATTAAATGAAGGTTGACATTTCACACTCATTAAGGGTATAAGTGAAAGAGGAAAATGTTGTCTTCTTCATTAGATGAAGAAAAAGTGAAATAAAGGGAGAGAAGAAGTGAAATACGTGATAGAGAAAGAAAAAGGAGGGTTTTAGCCATTAGAGAGAAAAGGAAGAAGACAAGCTTAGGTTTCATCTTTTCTTAGTTTTCAATAGTGAATTTGAGACTATTCATCAAGAGAAAAAGTAAGAGGAAGAGAAGAGCTTCCATTTGAGCCAAAAAAATCTCTTTGTTTGGTGAAGATTCAAGGTAAACCTTTTTTTTAATCCTTTAGAATTTTGAAGGATTTTTTAATTCATGAAGCTTAGGAAATACATGGGTCTAAGTATTCTAAAATCAATTTTTAGTAAATATGCTATCTGGATTCCCAATTTGGATTCCCATTGAATCAGATTTTTTTGTTGGCCAATGTTAAAGGAAATCAAGAGAGACAAGAGGAGCAAGAGGAGGGGCATTTTAAAGCAAAATTTTAAGCAAGGAATCCAGGTGGGTTATCTGTTTATAGTTTGAGTTAATGAGCCATGAGTATCTTCCTAATCAATAGATTTAAATGATTTCAATTGCTTTATAAATGTTACATTTATTGCTTCTTAAATGATTTAAGTATTTGCTACATGTTTGGTAAATGAATCTTGATGATGATTCATGAAATGATGATGGAAATTGTATTTGAAATGTATCATGCTTATGGAAATCATGTTTCCAAAATGTGCCTTTTGTGCTATATGTTTACAAGTCATAAAATTTATGTTTATGTTTGGGTTTGTGGTGTCCATCATGTTATGTCACGTGCACGTTGACCATGTTAAAGGCTTCTCCCGTTTGCTCGCTAGTGGCATGGAGCTCCATTATGGACTCCCTCATGTTTATTAGAGCT
>JANZXP010081093.1:0-10047 GCA_027576715.1 Erythroxylum flavicans
TCACTTCTTAATCCTTGATTAGTGAATTTTGTGTTTAATTCCAACTAAGTGACTGTTCAATCATACTGACTTAACTTCTTCTTATATCATCCATGGTTGGCCCATCTTCTGTGTTTACGTATGGTCTGTGTTCTATCGTCTGGGTTCTATCGTCTGTAGTTGACTTTTATCATATGGGTTGACCCCCTTTAGTCTGTGTTTTATCATCTGTGGTTGACTTTTATCATTTGGGTTGACCACCTATCGTCTGTGTTTTATCGTCTGTGTTCTATCGTTTGTAGTTTACCCCCTATCGTGTGTGTTTTATCTTCTGCCTTTCTAGCATCTGTCTTTCTATCGTTTTCCTTATGACGTGTCATCATAGACGATTCCTTATGTCTGTGTTATGACGTGTCATCTGTGTTCCTTACGTCTATGTTTCTTGCGTATATGTTCTGACGTGTCGTCTATATTTCTTGCTTTTGTGTTCTGACGTGTCGTCTGTGTTCCTTGAGTCTATGTTTCTTACGTCTGTGTTCTGACGTGTCATCTGTCTATGTTTCATTTGCGTCTGTGTGTGATGTTATCACAGACGATACTCTTCCTCTATATTTTCCTTTGCATCTGCGTGTGATGTCATCACAGACGATAAATTTTGTCTGTGTTTCCTTCTTGCAATCTCCCTTGCTTAATGCAGACTTAAATCTTTTCAACCACCCTCATTCATTAAATTCCAGAAACAGATTACACAAAACATAAACATCAACTGCTTCCCCAAACCTCCAACCCATTTAATCATCAAAACATGAAATCTTAATAGTGATTATCATCAAACCTAAAAGACATTTCATTCATAATAATAGGCAGAAGTCATTACAAAGCTTTACTGAACATCTTAAGGTACAATATGTCCATTGAGTTGGAGAATTTAAAAATGCAAAGTACACTTGAAATGTGACTAAACCTTGAATTCCCAAAAAAATCTATCTTAAGAATACAAAAGAAATTAGGCAGATTTGAGTTATGTCTTGACTCTTGGCTTACTCACTCCCTTGCTCATCACCTGAATGGGACAGAATTTAGGAGGGGGTAAGCGTAACACTCGTGAGCAACAGAATTATAATCAAGAAACAAGCGAAAACCATTTGCAAAATTCATTTCATTTTACATTTTAGAAACCATAGTAATCTTGCTTGAAAAATCATTAAGTACTTATTTCACAAAATTTTCCCTTTATCAAACAACTCATGAACAAATATGATTCATGCATGCATCACTCTTACTAACATTTCATAGCACATAAGCACAACAAAATGGTTTGGAAGGTCCATAAACAGAACGAACTAACAGAGTCCATATAATAGTCCTGAGAAGTCGTGAACAGAACGAACTACCACAATCCCACTTAGTGGTTTTTGTGTAGTCGTAAACATGAGAGAGTCTATGAAGGAGCTCCATGCCACTAGCAGGCAGGTGGGAGAAGCCTTTTAGTCTAAGTGCAATTGACAAC
This sequence comes from Erythroxylum flavicans, assembly GCA_027576715.1. Classification (NCBI taxonomy): domain Eukaryota; kingdom Viridiplantae; phylum Streptophyta; class Magnoliopsida; order Malpighiales; family Erythroxylaceae; genus Erythroxylum; species Erythroxylum flavicans. Next base: position 1,490 of record JANZXP010081093.1, read on the forward strand.
AGAATGGACCAAACCAAACCCACATAACATATATTTCATCATCTTGTAAACTTGTTGCCCATGATGGCAAGTTTTCGAAACTTGATCTTTTTCAAACATAATATCATCTCAAAATCATTTTCATGTTCTTGTCACCACTCATCAGCGCAAAATCTCATACAAATCACATAACACTTTTTCAAGGCATTCAAAGAGTTATAATGCATGTTTGTGTAGTAGTTGAAATCGTTTATTTTTATCATGCAAAGAACACCTTAATGGCCTATTGCTTAATCATAAAACTGTAGCCCACCTTGAAATCCTTGCTTGTTTAGGTATTGGATTTAGGATTTCTTTCCCTTTGCTCCTCTTGCCTCTCTTGAACCCCTCCTTGATTTCCTTCATAAAAGACACAATTTCCATTCAACAGAAATTCGGATTTGAATAAGCCCTAAGGCACATTCACTATAATAGATCCTAGAATACTTAAGCCCATATATTTCTTAAGCTCTTTGAACCAAAAACCTTTCAAAACTCCAAGAGATAAAAAAAATTGACTTACCTTGAATCCTCACTAAATAATGAGATTCTTGGCTCTACTTGAGTAACCTCAGATTCTCTCTTTAAGACTAAGAAAAATCATGACCTAGTTCAAAGCTCTAATCTTTTAACTCCACCGAAACCTCTCTTCTTCTTTCTCTCATGATTCTTTCTTCAATTTCAATACAAAACAACATCTTTTTTCACGTATGCCTTAAATGAATGAGCAATGACCACTATGCCCTTCCATGTAATGCCTTAGCCTTCTAACCTTAAGTTATCTTCCAATTTTGCCCCTATACATTCTTACTTCTTCAATTTAACTTACATCATACTATACTCTAACTTAATCTTAATTTCTCCATTTAATAGTTCCAATTTCCATCAATCCATGAAATAAATCCTCCTAAACTTCACATAATAATTAAACTCCAATTAAAAAAATGATTTGTCCAACAAGATCACAAAATTCATTCAATTCATGCTTACTAAAATAAATAAAAATTCGGGTCCCAACATTTCTAGTTGGTGAGTCAAGCAAAGCCAAAGAGAAAAGGAAGGAAAGGCAATAGAAGAACGACTTTGTCAATTTTGAGGTTTAGGACTTCACTTAGTTATTTTCTGTATTTGTGTACATTTGAATGTGTAAAAAGATTCATTTGGATGTGTAATAATTTATGGGATGAGACTTTGGTGCTATTTTTGTGTTATCTGGTATAGAATTGGTTGAATATGATAAGAGATTATTGTGTAGTGGAATTCCATCTAGGGTTTATTTGAGTCGGTCACATTGTTTGAGTCATAACATAGCCTATAGACCTCCAAATTGTATTATTTTAGTTACATATTAAACCTGATACATAAAAATAAATATGTATAGAAGAGACTGTGACTTAATTCTATCTCTATGACCTTGGTAATTGATATTGAAAAAGGTAACCTGATGCTATCCTATTTTGGAGCACCTTGTGATATTTTGCCTATATCTCATGATTTAGAAGTCCAAATGGTCTGATTGTTAGTGCCATAGAAACTATAGAGATAGAGGAAAAAATGTATAGAAGACATAGAAACCCAGTTCTGACGTTTTTTATATTCATATTAAGGAACAATTAGTGGTAAGAATGGAGAGAATGTTTGTCATGACTGTCTCATTGTTTTTGTTTTTGATTTGTAGCGCATCTTATCCGAACCTTTATGAATGTGTATGACAATTTTCAAAATGTAACACCCCCTATGCGGAACCTACAACCATCCATACATATAACAACCAAATTCTTGAACACACATTCAAGGTATACAATTTTATTTAATACTATACATATACATATTACAGAACTCCCCAATGCTTAACATTAGAAATACATCTTTACATTTACATGGTAATCCAAACGAAAACATACAATTTCCTTTAACCATTTGTAAATTTCATAATTCATATATTCATGAATCATATGATATACATTTCAAGTCGTAAGATCTATATTTGGGTTCATACATCCAATTCATGGCTTACCATCATTAGAAGGGTATCACAATCACACTTGTATAATCACACTACACATATATAAGTAATGAATATGCATACAAATCATTTTTGTACATGTAAATTTTCTTTGGAATGCATTATGCTCAATATTAAATCACCCAATTCATATATGGTAAGTCATATTTAATTTATTTCTAGGTGTTTAAAAATTTTACACATTCATAAAGGTTCGGAAAAGTTATAATAAAAATCGGAAAAAAAAATAATGCCACGGTCATGACAAACACTCTGTCCATTCATACCACTACTTGTTCCTTTACATGCATATAGAAAAAGTCAGAACTGGGTTTCTGGATATTCTAAAAAAATTTTCCTTTATATCTATAGTTTCTATAGCACTAACAATCAGACCATTTGGACTTCTAAATCATGAGATATAGGTAAAATATCTCAAGCTACTCCAAAATAGGGGCAACATTAGGTCACCTTTTTTGATCTCAATTTCCAAGATCTTAGGTTTCATATAAAACTTAAGTCACATAATTTGAAGGTCTGTAGGCTAAGTTATGACTCAAACAATGTGACTGATTCAAACAAACCCTAGACAGATTTCCATTACACGATAATCTCTTGTCATATTCAATCAATTATATACAAGATAATAGCAAAATAGCACAAAAGTATCATCCCAAAAACCATTCCACATCCAAATGAACATTTTCACACATTTAATGTACACAAATACAGAAAATAACTAGTTGAAGTCCCAAACCTCAAAATTGACAAAGTAGGTCTTCTATTTCCTTTCCTTCCCTTCCTCTTTGGCTTTGCTTGACTCACCAACTAGAAACACCAAAAATATACCTCTCAATCCCATTACCAACTTTATAATTTCATTCCTTCATAAGCAAGGTAATAAGAGATAAAGGTGAAGAGAAAATCCCTAACTTTTACCTTGATTTCTACCTAAGATTGGCTTGATTTCTTACACGAAAAATAATGGGAAGAAGAAGGTGAAATGGAGAGGAGAAAAATCTGAACTTAAAACCCCCAAAATGTCATGCATCACCTCTCTCCATATCCCCATTCTAGAACTTTCAAGACTCACACATATGCTTAATTCCTATTGAACACACATGCTTTATAATTATTGATCACGCATGCCTTAATCCAATTAGTCCATACGTTAACTTTAAAAAAATTGCATATTGGTCCTTCTTCTCCTTTTACTTCACACATTGGCCTAAAATCTTGTAAATTAATTTAATTCCGCTATGTATTAATTTTCTATTGTAATAAATTTCAAGCAATTTGGTTAATTAGTCCGGGAGTTATACCCAAATCACTACAAGTTGTTCAAAAACAGGAACAATAGCCATAACTCAAATTCAAGCCAGAATTCAAAAATCTTAGAGGCATAATAAAATTTTGGTTCCTTCATAAAAGTTTTATTTCTATGTCTCTAGCTTAATTTGCAATTGTAAATATCTAATTTAGAGGTCTACAAACCAAGATATGGCCAAATTATAGAGGTATGTTCATGTAGAAACGAACAACTTACCCATTTAACTAAATCTTTTTCATTAAGTACCATTATGTCTCTTACTATACTTAGGTGCACTTAATTCATTTATTATAGTTACTTCTTAATACACTATAATACTTCTACGATATATGTTTAGGCCTTACAAAACAGGTTTATAACAAAGAGGTGAAGAATGTAAAGGTGTTGGAATGGAAGCTACAGGATTAGAGGAAGAAGATGGAGAATTGTAATGTGAAGAAGAGGAGGTAAGCAAGGGCAAGAATTTCTCTGAATTGGAAAGCATGGTTAAAGACTGTTAGTTAAAAGGAAAAACTAAAGTTCTAATGCAATTCGAAGAAAAGGAAGTGATCAAAAGTTTTATGCATGAGAGTTGAGAGGTAGAAGAAGACCAATAGGAAAGGAGCAAGAGAAGAAATAATAGAAGAAATAGGCCCGTAAACCAAGAAGAAAGAGTCCAAGAAAAAAGAGCAGAGATAAAAGGAAATGTACTAAAAGGAAAAATTCAGGTGAAGGGTGAAGAATGAATAGCAACAATGTAGTAAAACAGCAGCTATACAAAAAACAAGCAAAGCTTCATAGCAGGAGCTTCTTCATCTTAATGATTGTTTAATTAATTGATAGAAAGGCCTAGTATTTTTTTTACTTGATTTAATTTATTGCTAGATTAGATATTAAATTCATAATTGTTTAATTCCTTAATCTGTAGCAACCACGGTTTTATGAATTGTTGCATAACATGATTCTTAAATATTAGGAAGAACAATTGACTGAAGTAGATGAAACCTTGTTGGCTCCATATTATTTTATTTCATTTATCTGTCTAATGCTTAAAGCTATTTCTTAATTGAAGCTTAGGCATATTTCTAGGGTTATTTAATGGTTAGGGTTACTTAAACTAAGCATTCTTTCTTATTTACTATAAATAAGAAGAGAAAGAAATTAATTCCAACAATGAATATTTAAAGTATAATTGATTTATCTAGTATCAATGATACTACCCCTAAGGTGGAAATGGACTAAACTAAGGTTTATATTGATTTTTTCATATCTCAATTTTAATTATTTCTTAGATATACTTTCATATTACTTTATCAAAACATCCTTTTTTGTTTTTATTTGTAAAGCATAAAATCATTTGGCACTCTTTGTAGGATCAACCTTTACTTCACTACTCTACAGTTGTAAAGAGTAAAATATTAATTTTGGATGTATATGACAACACAACACCTACCAAAAAATTAGTTGAAGGTTTTTCAAAAAAATGAATAAAAATAAGTAAATATGGAGTCCCACTGGTAATAATTTCAAACAATGGAACCAACTAGATAATATTACATTCGTGTATTTTTACAAATATTTGGAATCAATTATAGCTTCACATTCATTGTATACCTATGGGCTAATATACTAATATAATGAATTTATTAAAAATAGGATAAGTTCCTCTAGCTCCCTAGTATAAAAAGAAGAACATATAAGCTAAAAGACTCAAGTCTAGAAGAAATCTCTTTAGCTCCCTGGTTCAAAAAAGGAAAACCTACAGGTTAAAAAACTTGAAGTCTAGAAGAAGTCTCTACAACTCCTTAAATTATAAAGCAAACCCTAAAATTTCTTAAATCTCAAGTCTAAAAGAAATCCCTCTAACTCCTATCATAAAAATAAAAATCTACAAATAGAGAAATCCTAAGTCTAAGAGAACTCTTTTCATCTCTATAACTTAAAAAGGAAAATTGGCTTGCTTAAAAACTTTAAATCTAAAAGAAGTATCTTCAACTCCCTAACTTAAAAAAATAATCTAAAAGTCTAAAACCTCAATTTTAGTAGAAGTCCCTAAGTCTTTAGCTCCTTCGCTGGAAAAGAAAACTCATAGGCTTAAAAGACTTAGGTTAAAAGTAGGATTCCTTGTTTCTAAGTCAAACATCAAAACACAATAGGTTGAAGAATATCAAGCTTTTAACTAAATTCTTGAAAAATTGTTAAGACAAGGGATCTAGCGTCGATAGCCTATTAAGTTCATTAAATTTTATCTTTTGAAATTTGACAACTCAAGAGAGCTAACTCTATAGGCTTATCAAGTTCATCAAATTTTATATTTTAAAATTTGATAAGATAAGAAAGTTATACTCTGTTGTTTTATCATCTTAATCAATTTTTAGCTTTGAAATTCTTTAAAGGCTAAACAAGTCTAAAAGGAATAAAGAATTTAAAGAGATCTTTGAAAAAAAGAAATTCAAATAGGGAAAGTACTAAATTATGTATACATATGATCAAGATTTAAGAGTATTATCAAAAATTGAAAACAAAGGTATAAAAGTGAAATCAAGTCAATCTTATGGAGAAGATAGAGGGGTCTTGCTAGCACATAAGGTAATATCACTAACTGCCCTTTAGGACATCATAGAATATCATCTTTATTAATATCACTAACTGCCCTTTAGGACATCATAGAATATCATCTTTATTAAGCTCCTAATAGACGCCTTAGTAGCTACTGTCCGTATATCATCTTGTTCCTTGGTCTCTTTGTCTACTACAAGAATAGTTGTATCATCTTTAAGTGTCTCTATGGTCTCCTCCAGCTCTCTAATAGGTGTATCCTCTATCCCCTCCTCTCCAGGTGGCTCTATGGCATCTCCAGTCTCATATGGCATAGTTTCATCATCCACAAGCTCATTAAACTAACACTTTGTCTCTTTACACTCTATAGGTCATACTAGTGGAAGTAAAATCTCTACCTCAAGATGCTACATGATTCTCACCATATAATCACCTAGCCAGCATATGAATTGCTCCACATGCATAAGGGGGGCTAACTAGATTGATGGTGTAGTGGTAGGTAATGGAGATGGAGTTGATGCTCTCTCTTCTTCCTTAGTCTAGTCTTTCTACAATAAAGCATCCTCTATAACTCATGGCAGTGCACGAATGAGCATAAAGCATTAACCTTTATATGGAGCTCCACCATCTACATGGCTTGTAATATCCCTGTTGTGATGGGTGTGGGACTGACTACTATAGCCAAGTCAAGGTCATTAACTAGCACTCCTAAGTCTCTCAACAGTCTTGTCTGAGCCTTTGCTAATAATGTTAAAGTAGGCCAATTATGGATCAACTAGATGAAAAAGATATCAAATTTTATCCTCTTCCTCTAACACATGTAGAATATTAAGAATAGGTCCCTCTAGCTCACTACATTTATGCTCTCTCTCCTTGCAGAGTGAATGCAAAAGGAGCTTATGTGTATATCACATCATCGAAAATCTTAATTCCGTCACCTTGGACTTTAGAGGATGATAAGGTGCACAATGGTCAATGATTGCTAATAGTTTCTTGAATTAGTGTCTAGCCAGTTTTATTCCAAAAGGATCTTGTTACGTGTCAATGTTTATGCATGCTCCATTGAATAAAGCCCAGATTGGACTCTAAACTGTATGCAGCTAAGATTATGGTCCACTCCTCCTAAATAAAAATTGAGGATGGTATCATCGTCCCATAATTCCTTAATGTCATCAATCTTTAGGGATAGATGGACCTTGTCAATGATGTGTGTGAGATCTTCTCTTTTGATGGATGGATCAACTTATTTGACATTTGTGATCGAACACGCAATAGTCAAATCCTTGTAAATTGGCTCATATATGTCAAATAAGTTGATCCATCCATCAAAAGAGAAGATCTCATACACATCATTGACAAGGTCCACCTACCTTAACATGCCTAGTTTATGTAAATGGGTGCCTCAAACTATAACATTCTAGAAGACTAATACCACTTAATCTATATCTCGATATCAAACTAGGGTAATAGATGGTTAGGCTACTCATATGGCTTAGTTGGTATAGCTAGAGGTGATGGTGGTGGTGATGGTAATAGCGATGATACTTATAGTTGTGGCTGATGTCTCCTCAGGACATGCATTATAGGAATAGTTACTCGTGACATGGATGGTAAGGCATCAACTCTTACCTTAAGTATATTGATTTGTTATTGCATCTCCTTAATTCTTTATGGTTACTCAGTGGGGTGAGTAGTTTAGTGGTGTTGGCAGACACATGGATGCTTCCTTAGGGATTTCATTATTGTATCCTAGAAGTAACATGCCTTTAAGAAAATATTTTAAGAGGTTCTAAAGTTATTTCAGTGATAACACTCTCATTCTCAAATCATTAAAAAGGGTGTAATTTTAAGTACCAAATAAGAGTATGTTTGTTATCTTAATGGTGGAGACCTCTTTTATAGGGAGCAATCAAAAAGGTGGATTCCTAACATGACTCTATATTTCAAGTTTTTAAAATTAGAGTGAAAGAAACAAGTTTTCATGCGTTCAAGTAACTTTTTAAAAATTTTCTATTCCTTAATATTTTTAAAATTATTGTGATTTTAAATTTTTTAATCTTAGTCTTCCTTTTGAAAACAATGGTAAATTACATATAACATAAATATCATATGTGAACTAATCAAATGATGTTGATATTGCAATCTAATCAACTCTTAAATCTAACACAGACTAATTAAACTTAAGCTAAACTAATAATTTATTGTAATTATCTTAAATTAGTATTTTGAGTCAGGTTTAATTAGTTTAGATTAGGTTTAAGAATTTGACTAGATTGTCATGTCAGTAACATTTAATTGGTCAACATGTAATGTTCATGTCACTTGTGTTTTACTGTTATTTTATCAGAAGTCTAAGAGAAGGAATTTTTTAAAAAATAAAAATTACTTAAATCCATGGAAAAATCCTTTCTATTTTACCCTTTAAATTATAAATATCTTATTATTTTAAGATAAGGAATGCTCTTGATAATGTTCATCCAATCGTATCATTATTTAAGCTGGATATTAGTAACTTAATTAATTTTAGATATCAATGGACTCTTCCTTCTAGATCATCCTTTTAATTAATTTGAGCATTACTATCTAAGCTGTGTTGGACCAATGGAGGTTGACAAATTAAATCCTTCTATGTTTTGATAATAATAAAATTTAAAGAATTGGTTAAGA
>JANZXP010081094.1:0-10046 GCA_027576715.1 Erythroxylum flavicans
GGAGTGGGGTGTTACATTTATGTGGACACGCCACCCTCGCGGGGCACGAATTCGGGTATCACTGTCGATATCGGGTTCGGGTTCAGCGGGAGTGGCGTGTTACAATCATATAATAAACTACATATTAATGGTTAATGGGTCTCAAACCTCTTCTCTTACATATTATATGAAAAAGTATATAGAAACTATATAAGGTTAATAACTTTTACAGTTAAAGAGAATATTCTTAATTTAACGGGAGTTGTTGACTATTTTGCAAGCTTTATAAATTTATAGCCCTTAAATACCGCAAGTATATAATCCCACGAGGAGGGTGAACTAATCTAATCCTAGGTTATCTAAGGCTAGACAATTATTAGAATGAAAAAAAATAAACAAGAAATTAAACATGAGAATTTGATTAATGGGAATGTAATTTAGGAATTGAATACAAAAGGAATTAAAATTGAACAGCACAAAATTCACAATGAAAATTAATTAAGGAAAATTACCAAATTATAAGAGAGGAGATTCTTCCTATCACTAATGCTAACCTAGTTATTTATGTGTTAACGAGGTGTCGATTTTAAACCATCAAAGAAGGGATCACTCTCTCTCAAGTTATAATCACACACCTTAATTCATTAACCCTAATTAAATTATATGATTTTCAATCTCCTAATTAATAAAAGAATCACAATTCTAATAAGATTTTAAGCCCTCTAATAAATAAAGGGTCTCATACGTTTTCTCTATCCATATAATAATTGGCTAGGTTGATTGCGTGGTCAATTATATCGCCTAACTCTCATTAACCTAATCTAATAAATTTTATTTAGTTCACCCTCTCAGTTTATTACCGAAATATGCAAATATCATAATCAATCAAGACACCCAATCACAATAACACTATAATAACTAGATTAACATTAAATTAAGGTCAAATCCTGAAGGAAAGTTAAAACATCTTAATCAAACCCAAATCCATACATATATTCATATTCATCTTCATATTCAAAGAAAAGAAAAACAAGATGAAAGAAATACATAATAGAACGGGGATTCAGATGCCTCAGGAGAGCAGCAGCCACGAAGACCCGCTCCTTCTCCTCTTTCTTTTCTTCCCTCTCTCTTCTTTCTCTCCTTGAGGGTTTTCCAAAAGTGGTAGAAATGAATCTCTCATTAAGGTTACATCTCTTTCCTCTATATAGTATTTGCAATTAGGGTAACCCTAGGGTCTTTTCTGAGTCCGAAAGGTCTAAAAAGTCCCTCGAAAACTTAAAACCGAAAGCATTCTAGGGCCATAATCATGACCTAAACACAGACAGACAAAGGGATGCTTCCAATTTTAAGTTTTCGATGAACTTTTCGAACTTAAAAAAGTACCCTAGGGTTACCTTAATTGAAAAAACTATATAAAAGGCACGATCGTGGCCAAGATTTTGGCCTTCTGTCATGATCGTGGCATATTAATTCACGATTGTGGCACCTTCATCATCCTTCTGTCACTTGGGTTAGCTCCCGAGTCTTCTCTGAATCTTCTCCATTTTCCACTCTTTATCCTGAAACACTAACATCATCAAGGCATCTCAAAAATATAAAATTGAAGCTCAAAAGCATGCTCTATCCCATAAAGCACTTAAAACACAAATATCTACTAACACAATTCTAACCTAAACATGCACTAAAAAATCAAATTAACAACTAAATACAAACTAAACTACTCAAAAAAACATGATACAATCTACAACTATTAAGAGCTCTTGGACAAATTAAATTAAAATTTCTAGTGAATTTTTACTCACCATTCTCTATTACAATATTGGATTATTCACGAGTCTTATGTAATACAGTGTTTAGCTAACCTTTTTCCTCTTAATTTTTAAGGTGCTTGATACTAGAAAATTAGTAAATATTATAAGATGTTAATAATTTATAATAAATCAAGATATTCTAAAACTGATATACTTTATTATGCAATTAAATATCTTTAAATGATAATGGGTTATGTAAGGTGCTATATATTTGTTATAAGTTTGAAAAATAACGAAGAAAATTTTTAATTTTTATGCATTAATCACCTAAATTTTTAGTGTTATAGATCACTATTATTTAGTGTAAGAATCTCAAAAAATTTAAAGAATGAATAATCTTTATGAAGACTACTAAGTTAAATTTATTAATTCTTATATGGCTCCCAAATTGGAGGGATGAACTGGGTTTTTTTAATTTTTAACAAATTGATCAATATAAATGAGAGTTTCTTTTTGAAAGATTTTTTAGAAGATAATGTAAATGAGACTTTAAATATATTCTATATCAAATATTGAAAAATAGTGGTCCTTTATCATTCTTTTGTACTGTCTGCATGCATTAGATTGGTTTTGAACTAGATTATCCATCTTGAGGTTTCTTTGAGGTACTCGACTCAACCATTCTTGATATCCTTCATATATGCACAATAAAACTCTTACCAAAGGCCTTTTTTTGGAACCAAATTAAAGATGCAGCTATAAACATCTTCAATCCTTGGATCATCACTGGGGACTTTAATTCTATCCTAAAAGCTAATGATTCAGATATGTTGGAAATCCTTGTTTAGAGTTAGCAAAATGTGTTAATGAAAATTGGCTAACTGGCATCCCATTTAGTGGAAACTTCTTTACATGGAGTAAAAAACAATATGGAAAACATTTCATTATGAAGAAGTTGGATCGAAGTCTTACAAACATCCAATGGATGGTAGCCTTTCAAAATTATTTTTGTACCTATTCCTACATCAATCTCTCATATCACTCACCCATACTCACTCAAACATTTGTAATAAGTCCCAAAATGCCTTTCAGATTTAGTGACTTATTGGTTAATTTAGTAGGCTTTGATGATGGCATATGACATGCTTTAAGAGCAAGAATCAATGGATGCAAGCAATTTATTTATGTCAGGAAATTACATCTTATCAAACAAAAAAGGAAGTGGTTTTTTAGGTAATACTAATCATCTTGTTAACACTGCTAGGAAGGAGCTTTAGAGCATTCAACAATATCTTTATGACAATCCCCTATCCACTCAGTTATAAGATTTGGAGAGGATTTCCTTACATAACTTTTCCAAAGCTCTTTTATATGATTTTCCCTTAAGAAGTAGAGATTTCGAATGGAATGGTTAAGAGAGTTGACATAAGAACTTCTTATTTCCATAAGTTTATTATTTTTATAAATTTAGAAACATAATTTTTCACTAGAGCACAACAATCTCAAGTTAGACTCTTAGTCTCAGTGCTTAAAGCTTAATTACTTTTCAGGTTTGATGAATATGCCTATTAAAGCTTAATCCACAAGCTCCTTACTTAAAGAAATCTTACAAGGGTATATCTTTATCCAGGAAGCTGATTATCTATGTAAACATGTCACTCCCAAAGAGATTGATGAAAGTCTAAAATCTCTTCGTCCTTATAAAGCTTATGGTCCTGATGGTTTTAATATAAAGTTCTTCATTACATCCTGGCCCCTTATAAGAAATCTTGTTTTAGAAGCTATTTTGGCATTCTTTGATAAGGGATCCCCACTTTCAGATATTAACAAGACTTTCATTATACTAATTCCCAAAAGTGGTTAGCTTTAGACATGTCAATGGGCCGAGCCGTGGCCTGCTCAATCCGAGCCAAAAATAAGCCGAGCCGGGTCGAAATTGCCATCCCTAATTAGCTTAAGCATTTTTTCGAACTTTCGTCCTATAAACTATTAGGAATCTATTTATAATTTGATTTCCAAAATACTAGCTCACAAACTAAAAAAGGTCCTTCTAAATCACATTTTAGCTACTCAAAATACTTACATTCCTATAAGGATTATTGGTGACAATATTTTGTTATTACAAGAGTTAGTAAAAGATTATTCAAAGAAAAAGGTAGATCAAATTATTGTACCAAGATTGATTTTAAAAAAGTTTATGATAGTAAGAATAGGGATTTTATAATCAACATTCATTTTACTATGGAATTTCCTAGTGTGTTCTTTCATTTGATCAGACAATGCATTACTTCTCCTTTTATAGCATTTACATCAATAGTCAGCCCCCAAATTCATTCAAAAGTTACAAAGGAATTCTCCAAGGTGATGCCATTTCTCTTTATCTCTTTGTTCTAATTATTGAATTTTTCAATAGACTTCTTAAAAAGGTTATAGAAAGAACCAAGGAGTTCAAGTATCACTCTAAATATATGAAATTACAAATTACCAATCTATGTTTGGCCGATGATCTCATTATGCTCTCTAAAGTAGACTTTACATCTGTTTTGGCTCTTATGAAAGCTCTCAAGGTCTTTAAACAGATTTTTGGTCTCTAAGTTAATTCCTCTAATAGTGGTTTTTTCTTTTCTAAGAGTGCTGCTGCAAAATATGAATCAATCCTCGCTTCCATTGCTAGTTTCAAACAACATCTTCCAATAATATACCTTGGCATTCCAATAACAACTTCAAGATTAACTATAAGATATTTCAATAGTTTGATTGATAAAATCAATAATAGGATATCCTTATAGAGCTCTAGAAACCTCTCCGCTGCTAATAAAGCTCAACTTATTGTTTCGACTTTGAACTCCATTAATTTATACTTGGTAACCTATATTTTCTTTCCTGTTAACATCATTAAAGCCATCGACAAGATATTCAACAAGTTTTTATGGTATGAATGTAAACTCTTAAAAAGTTCAAGATGAAATAGGCGGGTGTGTGTATTCCTAAAGATAAGTAGGTCTCAATATAATTTCTCTCAGAACTATGAATACTGTCATGTTCATTAAAAGGCTGTGGAGTCTTATAACTGACAAGCAGGCTCTATAGTTTAAGTGGATTCATAATTACTTCATAAAGAAAATAAGTGTGCGGAACCTGAATGTGAAAAAATATTCCTCTTAACTATGAAAGCCATATTTAAGATTAGTAAAAAATTTGGACCTAATTCCATTCATCTCATTGAAAATGGTGAATCAACTAGTTTTTGGCAAGATAACTGGCTATCTATAGGTCCTTTGGAGAAAATGGCAGATGTTGTAGTCCTTAGACCATTAATTCAGTAACGAGCTATAGTTGCAAAAGCTCTATTAAAGAAGGAAATTATTAGACAAGAATCAATCCACAATCCATTAAAATTAGAAATTATTCATACAACCATTAACATTGACAAGGACATAACTATATGAAAGTACACTTGCAGTGGTATCTTCACTAGTCAATTATGCAGGAAGGTTCTTATTAACAATTTGGAAACACTTCCTCAGACTAGATCACCAACAACCTTAAGCTTCCACCACACTATGGCTAGCAATAAAAAAAACTACTAACTATGGAAAAACTAACAAAGTTTCAGAACTTTACAAATTGATGTATTCTTCGTAAAAAGACTTGGGAAAGTACAAATCATTGATTCTTTCAAAGTAGTTTTTTAATGAAATTTAGAAGAAGATAATGCACAGATGCTTTATTACTAATGCCCCAAATGATTTAAACAGTCTTAAGAGATGGTATTCTACTATTAAACATCCAAACAAAATAAAATAAAATGGTGCTTTTGCTCATTATTATATTTTATAATTATAACTATTTAGGATGAAATAAACAATCACATTTTTTAGGAAAAGTGGCTCTATAAGGAGAAATTATATAATTAGCTAATGCAACACATTAGAAACCATATAAGTATTCATAAACCTAAATTTCAAGATATGTAGTATGTCATCACCAACTAGAATGTGTAAGATTATATTTCATTAAATGCAGTATGATGTAATCTTTTCAAGCAAACCTATGGTCACATATTTTTCTCTAACATTGTTTTTGTAATTTACAAGTTGATATGTACTTTTATACTTTGATTGCAATTTATAGCCCAATTTAACTCATATTTTCTCAAAATTTTTAATAATAATTAAATATAAAAAGCCACAATATCAAACATAGTTTAAATAAGGATACTAAAGGAAAAGAGATATAAATAATTTATAGTTTTTAGTTTAAAATTTTTGACATATGTCCTCTCTAACCTCCTATTGCAGATTTTCATAGTTATCTTCTAATAAATGAAAAGTAACCTTTCTATGAGTGACTTCTTTCTAGGTTAAGAGGGATTTGTCAAGAAGTGTTTTTTTTTTAATTCTAGTTAAAAGTAATCACCTAAATGTCTTTCTTTGGCCTAGATGAAGAGTAATATCCAATTAATTTTTCTTTACATAAGGCTAAAGAGTAATCCTTTTCAACATAATGATTAAGCAATTGAAATATGATTTCTATAATACTAAACCAAATAAAAATACAAGTGTCTCATTTTTTTCTCAACCAATATAATAAGGTTCAATTGAAATATGAACATAATGAATGCATCTAATAAACAATCCCCCATAAACACTTGAGTAAGAATTTTTAAACCATCTCTAGCTTATCAATATGTCATATGATCCTTAAACAACTAATTGTAAAGTTTTTTTTTGCATCCAAAACCCTTAATCCTAGTTTTTGTGATAACAAACTAGTTATTATGATAATTTCAATTTGGTTGATATAACCCAATTAGGTCAACCTAATTACCAAACTATACTTAAAACATCATCAAAAAATCTATTAAAAGCTTTTAGAATTGAGTTTTTAAGATATTTGATTAACCTAAACAAAATTTCTAGCTAATATACTCTCAAAATTATTTTTCAAACACCAAACATGTGTTAAGTCAACCCTTATCCCACTATATCTATTGTTATAGAGGTGTTCTTAAGCACCGAACTTATCCACAAGTTGCACCTACTCCTTTGTATGACAATCTTACTTAGATCCATTTAGGAAAGACTCAGCCTTTCCCACGTGATCTTCGACCAACAATCTTGTTTTTGAATGCCTCATAATCCTTACAGTGATTAACTCTCACATTTGCAAGAAAACTATAAAAGCAATAATAATGGCAACAATAGAAGTAAAGAAGAGATATAGCAATAAATGTTAAACCTTTATTACTTTCCTCAATGTATAAAAAGGAATACTGTCTCAAATTTGTATAAGGAGTAAGGCTCAAATGAGTTATATATAGGCATCAAGGCTTGGCAAACAAGTTAGAATCCTAATAGAACTCTACTACCCTTGATCATATCATATCCTATCATATTACATCATTATCCTATAAGATAACATCCCCATCTAAATAGAACTCTATCCGATAAGGTTTATCTACATCCCAACTAACAAGATAAAATATTACACATAATATATCCCCATCCACAAAGATGTACACTATCTTCAGATTATCCTCCCACGTGATCTTTATCCTTAACACTGATGTTTATCCTCTGTAATATTATCTACCACATTATCCAAGATCTCCCTACGATCTCTATCCATTGATGATGAGTCATCCAAGCCAAAGCTGGTCATAACACACTGGTCTAATCCAATGCTTACCCATGTCAAGTCCATTAGTTATGGTCCGTCCATTTGAGCACCCACTAAGTCCTTAGTCCATTAAGAACGTAGCCTTATCCATGTTAGCTCATACATGGTCCAAAACTTTACCAAAGCTTGCACCATGCTTGATCTAACTTGCTAAGTCACCTTGGAGTTTTCAAATGCCACCACCATGCATGTGATCCAACTAACCTTCCACCCAAGGTCCGTCTCCAGCCAATTATGAAGTGCCTTCATGTGCTAAAGGGCTAACAAGCCACCCCCACCAAATGAATTTGAAACTCTTGTCAAACTAGTATGAAGGTAAGCGTTCACTTAATCCTCGAACTGTCACAAGACCATCTCTTTCTCCTATGTAGCTTCCATAATCAACTTTCCCTTCCACTGGATCAAAAACTTGATCCATTGGTTCTTCTTATACTGCCCCATTGTTCGGTGATCCAAGATCTTCTCTACTTGATCCTCAAAGTATTGTTCCATAACCAATGGAGCTCTCTTCACTTGACTCATATTTAGATCTAATGCATCCTTATGATAAGGTTTGAGAAAATTCACATGAAAAGTAGGGTGTACCTTTAGTCTATTGGGCAACTTCAACTTGTATGCCCTATTCCCTACTTCACTTAACACTTCAAACATTTCATCATACTTTGGCACCAATCCACAATGCAGTTGTTTGCTCGAGATCTTCCACATATGTGGGGTAAGTTTCAGCATTATCTTATCTCCCACATCGAACTTTAATGATCTCCTCCATAAGTCCTCTTGCTTCTTCATTCGTCAAGAAGCCTTTTGAAGACTATCCCTTGCCTCATCTAACAACTCTTGCTTCTTCATCGTAAACTTGTACACCACTGATGTAACACCCCCTAGACTGAACTTACAACCATCCACACACATGGCAACCAAATTCCTATACACGCATTCAAGGTATACGATTCTATTCAATACTATACATATACACATTACAAAACTCCCCAATGCTTTAAAATTATCATTTAACATCAATAATACATCTTTATATTTACATGCCTATCTATCCACCACCAAGATAATAAAGCATGTACTGTAACATTTCCTTTAACCATTTGCAAATTTCACAATTCATATATTAACAAATCATATGAAATATATTTCAAATCATAGAATCTATATTTGCATTCATACATGCAATTCATGGCTTACCACTATTATAAGGGTATCAAAATTAGACTTTTATAATCATACTAATCACATATGAGTAATGAATATGCATACAAATCATGTATGTACATGTAAATTTTATTTAGATTGCATTATGCTCAATCTTATATTCCAATGTTCAGTCTCCTAACTCACATATGGTAAGTCCTATTTAATTTATTTCTAGGTGTTTGAAAATTTCATACACATTCATAAAGGTTTAGATAAGATGCGGTAGAAATTGGAAACAAAAACAATGTCACAGTCTTGACAAACACTCTCTCCATTCGAGGTCTTCTATACATTTTTTTCTCTATGTCTATAGTTTCTATAGCACTAACAATCAGACCATTTTAACTTCTGAATTATCAGATATAGGCAAAATATCACAAGCTACTCCAAAATAAAGGCAGCATCAGGTTACCATTTTCGATCTTAATTTTCAAGGTCATAAAGTAATATTTAAGTTAGAGTCTCTTCTAAATATTTCTACTTTTATATCTTATTATTCATATGTAACTAAAATCACTAAGTTTAGAGGTCTATAGGCTGATATATGACCCAAACAATGTGACTGGTTCAACAAACCCTAGATAAAATTCAACTACAAAATAATCTTTTGTCATATTCAACCAAATCTATACAAGATAACACCAAAATAGCACCAAAATATCATCGCAGCATCCATTACACATCCAAATGAATCTTTTTACACATTCAAATGTACACAAATGCATAAATTAACTAATTAAAGTCCCAAACCTTATAATTGGCAAAGTAGTTCTTCTAATGCCTTTCCTTCCCTTCCTCTTTGGCTTTGCTTGACTCACCAAATGAAAAATAATAGGATGAAGAAGGTGAAATGGAGAGGAGAAAATTATAAATTTAAGCCATCAAATTTTCATCCATCTTCCCTCTGCGTATGCCTTTTCATAAATTTTCCAGTCTTAGACACATGTTTCAATCTTATTGGACCATATGTCATAATCCCATTAGACCATGTGTTAAAATACCATTGGATCACATGTTACAATTCTATTGGACCATGTGTCAAAATTATATTGGATCATATGTTAAAATTCTATTAAAACATGTGTTACATTTCTATTGGACCATGTGTTACAATTCTATTAGACACACATGCTTTAATCTTATTGATCCATGAGTTGATTTTAAGAAAATTACATATTGGTCCTTCTTCTTCCTTTAATTCTGAAATTGGCCTATAATCTTATCAATTTATTTCATTCCCCTATGTCTTAAGTTTCTAATGATATAAATTTCATGCAATTTGGTTAATTATATTGGGAGTTACATCCCAAAATACAGGTTGTTCAAAAACAAGGATAGTAGCTAGAACTCAACTTTAAACTGAAATCAAAACTCTTAGAGCTAAAATCATATTTTGGTTCCTGTATGAAAGTTTTAGAGCTATGT